>JABUQX010043428.1:62500-77665 GCA_015478945.1 Trachelipus rathkii | reverse complement strand
GCTGTTCCCTCACGTTTATCCTCCGAACCGACGTTAGCTTAACATCAAAATGATCAACGGTTTGTCATCCCCCTCCCGAAAGATAATGTAGGTGAACGGCAAAGACATATGCCGCACAGTCGTAGGATGCTATTAACCTTTTCACACTCCATGTGAAAATACCCCTACCTGCAACTGCAAAGGACCCCACAGTGCTTCTCTTTCAAATGCCCGTCTACCTTGTTTGAACAGGCTGGTTCTTGAGCTATGTACTATACATACAATGAGGCGTGAGGATTGCTATAACCCAGCTTCATGAAAAAATACTCAGACCAAGATCAAAATCATCTCTACGCCACATGTACAGCTACCCCACGCCTCCACGTGTTAAATCCGCCAACACAACCTATCCTAATAGAACTCCCTCTTCTTAAATTCCGTTGAAATCTCAGGGCAATACTGCAACCAGTCTACCTGTACTGCCCCACTACACAACTTCTGAAAGAGCCCCACATACGACCGCCCCCCCCCCTTTCGATTCCAACCCCTCGCTCTCCACTCCACCGTCCAAAGAGCCATCAAAAGCTATCCTGAGATTAACATCTCAACAATTACAATGAAACTAAGCTAGCTCATCCAATTCAAAATTTGGAAAACACTTCCTGCCAAGACACAATGTCCCATACTCACCAAATTAGTTCACCAAACTTATGCACGAGGACGGTCTCTTTGTCCCTTTAATTCGCCTCTCCACATTAGTAAAACCCTGGTAAAGTGTTGTAAACACACAGAAAAGTAACAGCTATCAGCAAGTTTAAAGTGATTATTCGTTACAATAATAGACCAACCGCATCTCTCAAACCATATAACACAATGAACCCAGATGTAAAAAATGCAACTCAGAAGAGAACTTCTCCATAAGTCTACTTCTGAGACAAATGCAAAGGCTTAAATAGACTGTACCCAAACAATCCCAACTAATGACTAACCTCGCCAACCAATCATCTTAATAGTCTACAAGACAGTTTTAGTTCCTCTGATTCTTCCTATACACTCTTCTCACCGAGTTTACTATTATCAGCCCTCTCTAAAGGGATTCCTATAAGCGCTATGAAGATGAAGTCTGGATAAAGCTCCCAAATGGAGCCTCGATGCGATGACCATTCTCTTTCTCAATGCTTCTGCACTCCGAGAAAGGTGAATGGAAAACTGTTCAAAGCGTAAACGTCGCAAACGCTCTAAACGTTCTGGGTCTGATGGAGCATGAGATGGACCAGAGGTCCCCATTCTCCAATCAAACTACCAAGTCTTCCCCAAAATCACCGACTGATTGAAGTACTGGAAAATTCTCCAGAATCTGACCTTGCCAATTCATCGAATTCCATATTGGAAATCGATGTCGCAACCCCCAACACATTCTCTAAAAGACAATACCCTTCCGGATACACCTTCCTTCCCATTTCATGGAACCACTCTATCTCCACAATTTCTGAATCTGCTTGCCAAGCGGGTTCTGATACTGCTGCTCACTAATACAATATGAGCTTACGAATGCTCTTGCTTTATTAACCAACCAAACCACCATAACAAGTTTGGATTTGGTTGAATTCACCTATCTCGCATTATGGTGAATGCTCTTTCACACATACATGCTGATAAACTCCTGCCCTAAAAGATGTCATACAACCTAAAAAATCTCTGGTGTATGACTCCCTTCCCCCCAGGTTTTGTTCTCCCTTCTCGCCGAGACCCACGTCTCAATCTTCCTCTGAACCCACCTCTAACATTACACCCAGTCACATAGAGACAATTGTCCTCTAATAGACCACCAATCATAAATAATTCCATAACTAACCTGACTACTTTTCTTCAATGAATGTCGGTGGCCTATTACTTACTCTAATTCGAAGAACTTGTTCAACTCAATAACCTATAGACCCCACAGTGCGTTCACTACGTTTTCCCACGCTGCACTCACTCTCGAATCAATGTCCCACCCCCACCGCCCTCCGACTCTACTCCCCCCCCCCTCCTCCTTCTCCAACCATCCGCTGAATATAAATTACCGTTAACTTCTATAGAAGGGTGACAATGATAGGGGAGGGTCAGGAATACTCATTCACAAATCTACCCCCCTATTCCCCAGTCACTCTCCAAACCAAACTTCATGCAGAAGCAGCACGAATTCACTTGCCCATCGACATTATATGTTCAATCTACTCTAGCTCTCTGAGTGTGAATTTACTAAGGTCGACTTGCATACTTTCAATACAGCTCCCTGCTTTCCGGTTGTTTAACTAGGCGACTCACACCTCCGCACCCTTAATGGGTGACTCTGTCACTTCAATCTAAGTCCAAGGTCTTAAGTAGACTCTCCTAACGCCCCCTTTTCCTGGGAATGCCTTAACACAGGTACTCCCAACCTTGACGTTAGATACACACAACTTCCTTCTTGTATTGATATTTCCTTTTGCTCCCATTCCCTTATGGATCGTTTTACCACTGGTCCCCGCTTTGGATATTTATTCGGCCAGCGATCATTACCCAATGCAGTAAATGAGCTTGTTCAAGCCAATGCAAAACCCAACTCCAGCTGGCGTTCTGATCGAGCGAGTGGGCTCCTCTTTTTTATCTAAGACCACCGCTGATCCCTCTTTCTCTTTTAATAAAAGATTTCCGACTGTTGATGATGCGCCTTTTGCTTCTTCCAGAAAGTAGTCATGCTCGGCAGGGAAGAATGGGCAATCCCGCAAGTCCTTCATCCAGGCAGGCGTCGGCAACCTTGGTGGTCCAAGAGTGCGCACAAGCCAACCGAGATAAGAAGAAACTCTACAGGCAATACAAAAAGACCTGCACCACCCCAAACATGATTATTTTTAAGCAGCCGCAGCGAGATCTCGGCGAATTTATCGTCAAACGCGTAACAATTTTTTCGAACTTACCTATCGACTGTTAACTCCACAACTCCCTTCCCTTTAGTGTGGAAAGTTACACAAGAAAATATCGTCGTCGTATCTAATACACTCCTCACCACAGTCTCTGTTAATGGACTGATCATAACTGATCACGTATACGCTCCTGCGGTGGTAGCCGGATGCGTTTTAAGGTATAAGTTCCGCCTAGCCATTCGAGTTTCATTCGCCTACCTGAAGCCCTTTCTAACAACTGAGAACTGGAACACAGCACTGCCAGACTTTTCAAACAGCGAAAGGGGAAGGATCATTACCTACACCGTCCCCTTTCTTTCAACTGCAGAGTATCAACACTGTCACTGGCGAGTAGCAAAGACGGTGCTCTTGGTCCAGACATGATTTCGTATACCATGCTCCGTCATATACACCCCGTCAGCATCAGCAATTTTTGCTGGATCTATATGACAGATTCTGGATCGAATCCTCTTTCCCATCTATTTGGACTACAGCTTTTGTAAATCCTATCCCCAAACCGGAAAGATCCGAAGCTGGCGGATAACCACACAGACCAATTTCACTGCCTGCATACCTGTATTCCTCATATGAGAAACATGGTTTCAGGCCGCTTTCCTCCCTGTTTTGGAGACGTCGCAAGCTTTTTCAAACTTCCAGTGTGGTTTCCGGCAAAAATCGTTCGACCGCGGACCTCTTGTTAAAACTAGACCATGACATCCGGGAAGCCTTCTCAACTGTGGGATGGTTCCTTTGCGCGTCTTCTTTCCGACTTGAAATCAAAGCTTACGACACAACGTTTGGAGACTGGGGATCCTCCCTATTAATCCATTCGCTCGGTTTCGCGGACAACTCCTGCCTCTTTTCATTAAATGCCTTTTGTCAAACAATCCATGCAAGTTCCGTGCTCTTCTATTGCTGTCACGTCTCCCACTTTACTCTGGGATGAAGGCGTTCCAGCACGGGTAAGTGTTTTAATGTTACTCTCTTTGCTCTCCGATTTAATGATATTGTTACCCTCCTCTATTTCAGCGAACTGGTCCAATTTTTCTTCTTATATTCTGTCTGAATGGACTTCGCATTATTACATAGCCGGTGCCCAGCTGCCCTTTCTCGACGGCAACTTCAACTAGCCTAATTGAAAATATTTCAAACAGTGGGCTATGCTCCATGGCTTCCATTTTTCTCCCACCAAACCTCAGCAGCTGCTTTTTTAGAAAAAAGAAAGCCGGAGTTCTAGGTACAGACTTACAAAAAAATAACCTGAAATAAAGCTTCGCCCATGTCCTGTACACTCTCACAGGTCAAATTTCTAGGGCTCTCTCAGATGACCACTTAACATTGCAACCGCATATTAAATCACCTAAAAACACACTTGTCATCGCACCCCTTGACCTGTCACGATCATCTCGCTCAAAATCTTGGGGTGCTGATCGCAATCCCTTTTACGTCTTTACGTTGCCCTAATCCGATCGAAACTGGAATTATGGTGTGCAGTATAAATGGGGTCAGGCCTCCATAACACTACTACACTGTTAGATCCATTCAAAACGAAGCATAAACGTATATCCCTGGAGCTTTTCGAATCGACCCCCAGGTGGAGCCTTGAAGTTGAATTTAATGTGATTCGCCACTCTCTCCTCTTCGCAAGAGATACATCACTGTGTACCAGTTATCTTCCGTTTCAACCCACCAATACCGTCTACTTGACACCTATTCTGAAGGAGGTGGATACTCAATGCTAATTCATGCCATTTGCAAGACGGTTCATAACATCTTAATTTCCTCAACATCCCTTTTCAAAAGGCGTGCTCCCTTTCTCTTTTGACGAAGGGTACAACACTTTGGCTATTCCCCTCTCCTACCATTTGCTTGGCCCTGAAATCTCTCTCCAAATCTAGCCACCTGCCTGCCCCTGTGTAAAAGCTCATTTTTGTCTCACGCTGTCAGCTTACGATGACATTTAAAACTCCAGTGTTTACTGACGGCTCTAAATAGGGGACAGTGGTGTGGGTGCATCGGCTGTCTTTCCTGACCGCCAACTCTCCCAATACCCCTTTCCCTCTATGCTCTCTCATTTTACATGCAGAAGTTATACGGGTATGAATGAACTTGCTTCTTATCTCGACTTCTACTCCTTAACAAGAATCACTCAATATGTCGTTTATATTCAGATTCTTCTGTAGCGCGTTAACAAACGCTTAAAAACCCCCTTATTCTAAAACGAATGGCATCAGCTGTACAACAATTTCTTCGACTTCTCCACTCCCGTAAGAAACTAATCATACTTTATGTTGGACCTCCCTCTCATGTAGGGGTAATTGGCAATGAAACGCTGACAGAGAGCCAAAATGGCCGCCTCTCTTTGGGGTTGTTCCAGGTACCTCCCGATGCCATTTCATCTATCTCCCAAGCCGACTCCCTATCCAACTGATTACTATCCTGCCTCTCACAGGGCTTCGGATCTTGTCGGCAAGACGTGTTAGGACCGAGTGATCGGCGGGGAAGGCACACGTCAGAAACATAAAGCCGACCATCGGTGAGTGGTCTTTCCTCCCCCGCTCCCTCCGCCCCTTTCGACGAAAGCGCTTAACATGAGGTGATACTCTGCACGCCTCCGTATTGGCCACACTAATATCTCTCACAGTCACTATATGTCCACGACGACCCTCCCTCCCATTTGCAAATTTTGCCGTCGCCACACCCCCCAATCTGTTCTTCATATCTTCATTGATTGTTCCCTTCTGGACCCTATTCGCTGTCGTTCCACTTTAGCAGTAACTCTATTATCTTGTATCTTCAAGAAGTGAATTTTCTTTATAATAGCATTTGAATTTTGTTATGTAATTTTAAGACCATTAAACAAATGCAAGGATAAAACTTCTTATTTAGTTTTTATCTTATTTTGACTGACTGAAATATTCATTTCAGCAATAAATCTTTCTTTTGACATTTGAAAACATATATATTGACAGGGCCCTCCCCATGGTGCTGAATTTTCAGCCCAGTGTGGGCCGCTTCATTGTGAGCCGTGGTGGGGCCTGTACAACACTAACTCAAAAAAAAAATATATATATATATATATATAATATATTATACTATTTGATATTTAATTATATATATACTATAATATATATATATTACTATATATCATATACTATCTATATGTTATTCAGGTACTATATATTACTTTAATATAATTTATATATATCTATATATATATATATAAGTATATAAAATATATATATACATACTATTATATATATATATATATATATATATTATTTATATAATATATATTATTTCCTATATATATAATATATATATTTAATATAATATAATATATATTTATATTTAAATATCTAATATATATTATAATATATATATAATATAAATATTACTATAATATAAAATATATAATAATATATATATAATCTAATATGATTCACCCTATATAATACTCTAATCTATAATATTTATATATATTATATTTTCCAATAATATATTATATATATATATATAATCTATATATAAATATAAAAAATACTATACTATATATATATATACATATATATAAATATCTAAATATATTATATATATATATATATATATAACTATATAACTATATATAATACTATTTAATATATATATACATATATTATATATATATACTATATATAATATACTACTATATATATATTATATATATATATATATATATATATATATATGAACAAAGATTTCATTTTTAAATTATCTTATATGCGTTTGATCTCATATATAACTCTAAATAATTACATCTGGTTTTGAGAAAATACACGCTAACGCGACACACCGATCGACTAACGCGGGAGGGGACTCTAATCACACGCTCCGATCAATTATATACTCAACACCTCTTCTATTCGACGAAAAAACAACCGCGGTTTTTTTCGAAATAATAAAAAAAAATAAATAAAAAAATATACATAAATAAATAATTAAATAAATAAATAATAAATAAATAATAATAAGAAATGAATAAAAAATACTAAATAATAAATAAATAAATTAATAAATTAAATAAAGGGTTAAGTAACCCTATCTTTAATTAAATAATTATTAATTATTAATTTGAAAATTAATAGTATAAATAAATAATTAAAAAAAATTAAATAATAAAAAAATAAATAAATAAAAAATAATATTATATAGAATTTTATTATATACTATATATATATATATATATATATAATATATAATTATACTACTACTATACTATACTATATATAATATTTATATATATATATACTAATATACATATTATATATATATATATTTATATATATATATATATTATCATCTATATATAATATATACCTCTGCGTCGCCGCACCGCACCGCACCACATCCGACCGCCCGGCACCGCACCACAAACCATCACTTACGTATGGATAGCAGTTTGCCGCATGGTATTTCTCTCAAACTTGACACCCCAATAGGGGGTGACGTTACCCGTAACGTCGTCGTAGACGAGGTTACGGTGGCCATGCACCCATAGGGGGGGTTCTCCCAGCCCCAAAATCTGATGATATTGGATGTTTAAGGCTGAACTTGGTATTACAACCTTCATATAAGGTACCCACATCTTATATGGAGTTAAATAACCGTACACACCAAAGGGGGGGGTCTCCAACTCCCAAAAACCTGAGACTATTGACGGTAGAAAGGCTGATAACTTGGTCATACCCATCTCATATAAGGTTCCCACATCCATATATGGAGTTTTAAAATAACAGTACAACCCATCCCCCAAAGGGGGGTCGTCCACCCCCGGAGGAGATTGGCTGCGGCACCGGTGCTGGAGCCGGATGCGGTGCTGAGTTATAAACTTCATATTAACAACAGATATTTAGTATCTTTTTATTATGTTATTGAACCTGGGTAGATCTCGAAAATGAATGGTTATAGTCCGTAAGGGTGTACTATGGACCCCCAACGGAGGGGGTCTCGACTGAAAAAAAAGCCCAGAGTGCAAAACAGAGGTCGAAGGAGAAAGGAACAAAGGATGAAGGAAAGAAATAAGGAAAGAATGGAGAAGGAGTCTGACCCAGAGGAGTAGGAGTTGACAGCTGGACCGGTGCTGGCTCCGGTGCGGTGCGTTGCCGAGTTAACAAACATTTGTATAACAACAATGTAGGTTGTTCTTATATAGTTACGAGTCTGTAGATTTCAAAAATAAAGGTTTCAGGGCCATCAAGCAAAAAAAAAATTAAATAAACATAAATAATAATAAAATTTCTTATTTCTTTTTATGTTTATAACTAACAAATTTACGTTTTTTAATACATTACCTAAAGCAGTAAATCCAGTAAATCAACCCACCAAACCCACACTTCTGTCCAATCCATGAATCTATTGATCTATTGATCCATTGAATCTATTGATCTATTGATCCTATTGATCTATTGATTCGGTCATATTTTTACTAAAATTAACATGTTTTTACATTACCTAAGCAGTTAAATCAGTAAATCAAGCCATCCAACCACCTTCCTGTATCGTGATCTATTGATCTATTGATCTATTGATCTATTGATCTTTTGCTTTAAAAAATATTTTTACTTAAAATTATCATGTTTTTACATACCCCTAAAGCAGTAAAAATCAGTAAATCAAGCCATCCAACCACCTTTCTGTCCATCCGTGAATCTAATTGACTATTGATCTTTGATCAATTGATCTATTTGATTCTATTGATCTTTTGATTCAAGTCATATTTTCTACTAAAATTTATCATGTTTTAATACCCTAAAGCAGTAAATCCCAGAAAGTCAAACCAATCCAACACCTTCCCTCTTCACCGTGATCTATTGATGCTATTGATCTATTGATTATTGATCGTAATTGACTTTAGGTCATATTTTTAAACTAAAATTATCATGTTTCTACATTACCTACAAGCTAAATCAGTAAATCAGTGTTTCCAAACCACCCACCCATCCCCTCATCCATGATCATGACTATTGATCTATTGATCCTATTGAATTAATTCGTCATATTTTGTATAACATAACACAAAACTTTTATTTATTTTTGTTTTGTTTCTTTAAACTTTTTTGTTTTTTACTAAAAATTTCATTCTTTTTATGTTTAAATATTTTTTTTTTGCATTTTACATACCCTAAAGCAGTAAATCAGTAAATCAGTTATCAAACCACCACCCCACCCTCCTACCCTTCCATGATCTTATGATCTATTGATTATTGATCCTTGAATCTATTGATCTATGATCTATTGATTCAAAGTCATATTTTGTTTAACAAAACACGAAACCTTTATTTATTTTGTTTTGTTTTCTTTTAAACATTTTGTTTTTTACATAAAACATTTTTATGCTTTTATGTTTATAACTTAAAAAATTTTGCATTTTTTACAGACCCTAAAGCAGTAATCAGTAAATCAAACCACCACACTACCCCTCCTCTCCTACCCTTCCATGATCTATTGATCTGATCTATTAATTGATCTATTGATTCAAGCCATATTTAATAACGTATGCTTTTTGTATAGACATACACATAAATGAAATTCTTTGCTGTAGTTGTGTGTTGTTGAAATGTAGCGTTGTTGTTGAATTTGTTGCAGTTGTTTTGATGTTGTCTGTTCGTTGAAATTGTTGTTTGTTGTTGAAATGCTGTTGTTTGTTGTTGTTGTTGTTGTTGTTGTTGTTGTTGTTGTTGTTGTTGTTGTTGTTGTTGTTTGCTTGTTGTTGTTGCTGATTTCGTTTTTGTCTGTTGTTGTTGTTGTTGTTGTTTTTTCTATCAAAATTTCAAGTTAAATGAAAATATATAAACCTTTTTCAAACATATCTCTAAACATATTCAATGTTAATTTTAACAATAACCATTGTATATGAAAACTTAACTAAAAATATATCTCATCCTAGCCTAAACCTGACATACAGCATTCATTAAACAGGGGAAACTAAAATTAGAAGTTTCAACTTACCAGCAGAAGTCATCATAGCAATCTCAATCTTTACTATGGAGCAGGAACAAAAATATTTTTTTTATTATTATTAATTTAATTATTCATTTATATTTGTTATTGTTATTATTTTTATTATATTTTTACATTATTATTCATTATATTATTATTATTATTATTATTATTATTCCACATAGATTCTTCACAACAACTTATATCGCGTGCGACTCACTTTCCCCTGCTAGGTCCCAACTAGAGCTTGGTTGTAATATTGTTCTTTATCAGAACCTACCTACATTACGTAATCTTTGTTAGGCTTTTCAAGGGATAGCCAATCAGAGAATGCATTTTGTTAAGCCCTCACGAAACAGCCAATGAAATCGAGGAATGACTCAATTAATCTTAATATCTTATTGACACATAGAACGGGGTAACGGATTATTTACTTTGTACCCGTATCTTTATGACACATGACGAGTGTGGCGGACGATTATTACTTTGCTCCCCTTAGTCCGTCTTAACATAATTGTTTTTATCTTAAAACAGTAGTTTTATTATTATTATTATTATTATTAATTATTATATTATTATTATTATTATTATATTATTATTATTATTATTCATTATTATTATTATTATTATTATTATTATTATATCAACTATATAGCGGTAAGGGCGCAGCCCTTTGGGCTTGCCCTATGTACCGCTTACACCCACCTTCAGGGTTACCTCGAGATGGTTTCAATGCCATTCTCTGGGCGGATCTCCAAGTAGTTGCTTTCAGTGCTCTACAGTGCTATCAATTTGCCTCTGGTATGATGGCTGTTGTCAATCTACAGTTTTGAATGATATTTTTTCTGAAAAGGGGGGAGAGGTCTAAAATAGGGTAAGGAATAAAAATATTTTTTCAGCGTTACTCCTGAAAGCTTTAGGTGTTACATGGGGCGCATCCCCCTTGGGTTTTCTCTCGGAAGGTTATGTGTTGCTTTGATACTCTTGAATAATGAAAATGTTTATTCGTAAGTTAGGTACGTTTATGTTAAATATTACCATGACAATGTGAAAATAACACTGATTTGTTAGAGAAATGATAGTTTCGTAAGATATTACTGTGGTTTAACTGACGATTGATGTGTTAGAACGTGAGCCTAGGTAAGTTTTTCTGATGATAATGTTTAGGTTTGCCTAAGAAATTTTGCTAATGTCTTACGATTTTCATAGGTCAAATGATGTTATACTCGAAAAACGTGACACTTTGTTGAAGATAGTGTCAATTCAATAGTTCGGATGTTGGTTATCTTGAACCAGATTGTCATTTGTTAAGGGATTTTTGTTAGATAATAGCGGCTTTCACCTATTGCTGATATGCCGCGAAAAGTGGGAACACATATCGCGTATTGTATGACCTGTTAGCTACTTTTACCTTTGAAAGGAGAATTTCCAAGATGTAGCTGATTATTCAAGTACCGCGAGGTCGTGTTAGGTTTGGCATTTGTACATTATTATTCTTAGTTTCGGTTTATGATATGTTAGCTTTATTGAATGCTAAAAACTTTGTTGGTTAGCATATATTCGTAGGTCTGTATATAAAAGAACCTTATTTTTATGTTATGTTTTTATCCAAATGATATCGAAATATGACTGAAATCAATAGTTCATAGATCACGGCGGGTGGGATGGGTAGCGGGACTGCAGGGATGGGTGGTTTCGATTTTACTGATTTTACTGATTTACCTGCTTTAAAAATCAGTAAACTTTTACGCTTTACTGCGTGATATTTTTTTATTCAAAGAACTTAATTTTATGTTAATTTTTTTATAATTTTGTTTTATTTTTATTTATTGTACGGTTTTTAAAACTTTGTTATGATTGCAATTATTTCGTTTGGGGATTATATATTGTGCTCTGTCTTAAAATGATTTTTGTTAAATATTACGAAGTTGTGTAAAAAATTGGTACGTTAGCAATATATTCGCTGTCTGTATGATGATTAGACTGGGTTATGCCTAAATTTTTGTTAAATATTGCGATGTTAAATGTTAAATTAACATTGATATGTTAGAGATATGCTGAAAAAGTGTGAATAGGTTACGTTTGTGTGCAATGTTAGTTACTTTACTGTTGTTAAGTGAAGAAATTTGTTAATGTTAGTAGTTTATTCGCCCGTTATGGTGGTGTTAGGTTTGTCGTTGTACATTATAGTTCTTAGTTCAGGTCTATGTTATGTTTAGCTTTATTAATGTAAAAACTTTGTTACATCAGCATATATTCGATGGTCTAGTATATTAAAGAAAACTTATTTTTGTGTTAGTTTATCGAAATAAAGATTTTATCAAATGACATGAATTCAATAGAATCAATAGATCAAAGGTCGTGGTGGGAGGGGTGGGAAAGGGTCGATGGTTTGGATTTAATACTGGATTACTGATTTATGCTTTAAAGAAATCAGTAAACTATTACAATTTACTATGATTTTTTCAAAAACTTATTTTTATGTTATGTTTGGATAAAAACTTTGTTATGTTTGCAAGTTTTGTTGGTCTGTATTAATTAGACAAGGTCATGATAAATTGTTGTTAAATATTACTGTGCAATGTAAATTTAACGTTAATACTGTTAGAGATATGCTTGGAAAAAGTATGAATAGGTTACGTTTTGTATGTAAAGTTAGTTACTTTACTGATGTTAAGTGTGGAACTTTGTTAATGTTCAACATTTTTAGGCGTAAGCTGTGGTTGGGTTGACGTTTGTACCATTAATTTTCTTAGTTCATATGATGCTATGTTAGGCTTTATTAATGTGAAAACATTGTTATGTTAACATAATATTCCCGTGGTTAGTATATAACAGAACCTCGTTTTTGTGCTTGGTTTATCCGAAATGATGACTCCGAAATGCTACCGGTAACTCGATAGTGTTAATGTAAAATTAACATTGATATGTTAGAGATATGTTTGAAAAAGTGTGAATAGGTTACGTTTTGTACGCTGTGATAGGTACTTTACTGTGATCAGTAAGTTAGTACGATGATTGCCCGGCTATTGTATTAAGTAAAGTGTCTATAATTATTGTGAGTGTTGTGTTGGTGTATGTGTTGTGTTTGTGTGTGGTGTGTGTGTGTGTGGTGTGTGTGTGTGTGTGTGTGTGGTGGTATGGTTAGAATTGCCTATGGTTTCAATATACATATAGTTGAATATAATAATAGATAATAATAATTAATAATAATAATAATATAATAATAATAATATATAAATATAATAATAATAATAATAATAAATATAATAATAATAATAATAATAATAATAATAATAATAATAATAATAATAATAATAATAATAATAATAATAATAATAATAATAATAATAATAATAATAAAACTACTGTTTAAGATAAAAACAGATGTTAAGTACGGACATAAGGGGAGCAAAGTAATAAATCTCGCCACCTATCTCTCATGTGTCAAAAGATTATCGGGTACAAAGTAATAAATCTTCGTTACCCTTCAATATGTTTCCAAAGATATTAACGATGTAATGAGTTCATTCCTCGAATTTCATGGCTGTTCGTGATGCCTTCACAAATGCAGTTCTCCTGATTGGCTATCCTTGAGCGTAACAAGATTACGTAATGTATAGGTGTCTGGTAAAGAACAATTTACCAACCAATGCTCTAGTTGTGGACCTGCAGGGAAAGTGATCGCACGCGATATAGTTGTTGTGAGATCTATGTGAATAATATAATAAATTAATAATAAAATAATCAATAATAAAATAATAATAATAAATAATAAAATAAATAATAATAATAATAATAATAATAATAATAATAATAATAATATTTTTGTGCGGTTGTGTAATAGTAAAAGATTGAGATTGCTTAATGTAAGTCGACTTCTGCTGGTTAAGTTGAAACTTGCTATTTTAGTTAGCCTTGTTAATAAATGCCTTACTGTCAGTTAGCCTAGGCATGAAGATATAGTTTTGTTTAGTTTTCAATATTACAATGTTATTGTAATAACGTCAAACATTCTCTAGATAAATGTTAAAAAAGTGTCTTATATATTCACATAACTTAAAATTTTGATATATTTAACAACAAACAACAACTAACAACAACAACAACAACAACCAACAGCACACAACACAACAACACAACAACACACATTTCTAACGGACATTAACATTTCAGCATTAGCGCGACGTACAACTGAAACAACTTCAACATTAGTACGGCAAACATTTCAACAACAACACTACAGACAAAGAAATTTATTTTTATGTTTATGTCTATACAAAAAGCATACTTATATATGGACTTTGAATCAATAATCAATAGATCAATAGATCATAGATCATGGAAGGGTAGGAGATGATGAGGCGTGGTTTGCATTTACTGATTTACTGCTTTAGGGTCTGGTAAAAATGCAAATTTTTTTAAGTTATAAACATAAAATCATAAAATTTTTCTTTAGTAAAAAGATTTTGTTAATGGGAACAGTGGGAAAATAAATAAATTTTTGTGTTATATTATAAAAAAATCTGAATGAATCATTAAATGAATAAGCTCAATAGATCAATGGATCAATGGATCAAAGATCACTAGATCAAATAGATCATGGAAAGGTAGGAGGGTGGGGTGGGTGGTTTGAATTAACTGAATTTACTGATTTACTGCTTTAGGGTATGTAAAAATGCCAAATTTTTTTTTAAGTTCATGAACATAAAAAGAATAAAAGATTTTGTAAAACAAAAATGTTTAAAGAAAGAAAACAAAAATAATATAAGTTTTTTGTGTTATTTCATAACAAATATGACTTAATCAATAGATCAATAGATTCAATAGATCAATAGATAATGGGTAGGAGGGTGGTTGGGTGGTTTGATTAACTGATTTACTGAATTTACTGCTTTTAGGGTCTGTAAAACATGAATTTTTAGTAAAAATATGACCTAAATCAATAGATCAATAGAATCAATAGATCCAATAGATCAATAGAATCAGGATTGACAGGAAGGTGGGTTGGATGGTTTGATCTTACTGATTTGAACTGGCTTAGGGCATTAGTAAAACCATTGATATTTTAGTCAAAAATTGAACCTAAATCAAAAGATTCAATAGATCCAATACGGATTCAAATAGATTCAAATAGATCCAATAGATCATAGATCATAGTCAAGTAATCAAGATTGACAGAAGTGGTTGGGATGGCTTCGACTTACTGAATTTAACTGCTTTAGGGTATGTAAACATGAATAATCTTTAGTAATAAATATGACCTAATCAAAAGATCATA
>JABUQX010043428.1:27500-45000 GCA_015478945.1 Trachelipus rathkii | reverse complement strand
GAGTAGCACATCTATACGAGATATAGGTGGAACCAAATAACCCAGCAATTTGATCAAAAATCGATAATTGACTATATGATAGTATCAGATAAGAGAATGATAAGAAATGTAAAGGTGATACCAAGAGTGTCGCTGGATGCAGATCATAGATTGGTGGTGGCAGATATGAAGATGAGAGGTGAAAGAACTGTTAAAGAACAAAAAAGAACAGTGATCAAAGTAGAAAAGCTGGGTGAACAAGAGGAGAAAGAAAAGTACAAACAGAGAGCAAGGGACCTTGAGAAGCGGAGTGGAAGATGAGAGGTTGCAGGAATGTAAAAAAAGAAGTTGCAGAGAAAACTGGCAGTAAATATTGGGTGGATGGAACAAGAAAAAGAAGCACACCATGGTGGAACGAGAAAAGAGGAAGTGAAGGGCACCAATCAGAGAAGAAAACAGAGAAAATGAAAAAATGGCTGAAGAGAAGAACGGGAGAAGCGAGAGAGAAGTATGTACAAGCAAGAAAAGTAAAACAGAAAGAATCAAAGAGGATTGCGAAGAAGGAGGAGGCGGAGAAGATAGCGGCAGATTTAACGAGAGATGTAAATGAGGGAAAGAAAAAAAGCTATTTAAGATGGCGAAAGCATATAGGAAACCGAAGAATAAGGAATCAAGCATAAAGGATAGAAATGGAGAGATTCACTGGTAAAACCGGAAGAAAGAAGAAAGGTGGACGGAACACTATGAGAACTTGTTAAACGTAGAATACCGGCACAAGGAGTGGTGGCACTGCACAGGGGAAAAGCGGAGGAGGAGGGCGTGAGGGGAGGAAGGAAGAAAAGATTACAATGGAAGAATATGAGGAGGCTATAAAATGGATGAATAAGGGTAAAGCTCCAGGAGAGGAGGGCTGACTGCCGTCATGAATGGACGCACTGGAAACAGAGGATAGGAATTGAAGAGAGTTCTCAACCTGTTGAACATTTGTTGGAGAGGGAAAAGTGCCGGAGATGGAGGAAAGCTATAATAATACCAATATATAAGGTAAAAGGAGATCCAAACTTAACTGTGATAACTATAGAGGAATTGCACTGATAGACCACCTGACAACAAAAATCTACGAAAGAATACTGGAAAGAAAGTTGAGAGTGATTGTGGAGCCGAGACTGGGAGAGGGCGCAACATGGGTATAGAGAGGAAGAGGAACGACAGATCTCCTGTTTACACTAAGGATAGTTATGGAGAAGATGTTAGAATACGGCAAGAGTTATGTTGCGTTTATTGGTCTGCAAAAGGCTTTTGATTCTGCTGCTGAGGGAGAGACTATGGAGAGTCATGGAAGGAAATTATGAAGTGAGTGGAAGATTGAAGAAAGTAATAATGAGTATGTACGAAAAATGTAGTTATGTAACATCAGAACGGAGTGAAAATGATATATGGTTCGAAGTAAAAGAAACAGGTTTTTAAACAAAAAGGGAGTGTATTATCGCCTATTTTGTTCATATTATATTTAGATGTGACAGTAATAAGTAAAGTGAAGGAAAGATTAGGAGTTTTTGATGGAGATATAATGGCATGTTTACTGGGATAATTATGGAAGATGTTAGGAGCTACGGCAAGAGTTTTTATGTTGCGTTTATTGATCTGCAAAAGGATTTTGTACCGAGGGAGAGATTATGGAGAGTCATGGAAGAAAGTTATGGAGTGAGTGGAAGATTGAAGAAGAAAGCAATAATGAGTATGTACGAAAAATATAGTTGTAACATCAGAACGGAGTGTAAAAAGGTTCGAAGTAAAAACAGGTTTTAAACAAGGGAGTGTATTATCGCCTATTTTGTTCATATTATATTTAGACGTGGTGACATAAGTAAAGTGAAGGAGAGATTGGAAGTCTTTGATGGGAGTATAATTACAGCGTATGCGGACGGTAGCATGTTGGAGTGAAGAGGATGAGGAAATACGGGAGGTGGTGAGGCGGTTTGCAGGGAGTTGGAGGAGGCAGGGGTGAAGATGAATATTACGCAAAACAGGGTCTATTGGTAGTAAGGGAGGAAGCTTGACGAAGGCATGAGGGTGAGTGGTAGGAGGAGGAGGTGAAGACGGTGGATTCTGCGTTTATCTAGGTAGATGTTTTAACAGAGAGGGAGGATGTGGAGGATATGGGTACTAGAGAATGAAATATGGACAAGCTATAAAAGCACTGTACCCATTGATGAAGGACGGAAACATTGGAATGGATGTTAAAAAGTAATCTTCAACATAGACCACGACGCTGCTGTACGGAGTCGAAACAATGTGGACTACTACGAGAAGAGAGGGAGAGCCGGGAGGCTTACAAGCGGCGGAAATGAGAACTCTGAGAACAATGACTGGAAGAAACAGAGCTTGAAGAGATAGAACAGAAGACAGAGATAAGGAAGCTGTAGGAGTGAAGAAGATTATACTGAAGATGGTTTGGGAAGATTGAGATGGTGGGGCATCTGGAGAGGATGGAGCAGGAGACCGAAAAGAAGATGGGAGTGGACACTGGAAGGAAGAAGACCGAGGGGTAGACTGAAGAAGAGATGGACCGAATCGGTGGAGGGATTCTCTAAAAAGATGCCGGCTGCGAACAATGAGATAGTTGAAGAGGAAGTATATATATATATATATATATGCAACCTTATAACCAACAGCAGCCAACCTGCTAACCAGCCAACCAACAGCCATATATATGCTCGCTATATGCTGTATATATATATATATACGCCTGCTCTGTAATAGCAGCTGCCTACTTTTGCATAATAATATATATATATATATATATATAAATATATATGCTCATAATATTATCTTCTTTCCCAACATAATATATAAATATATATAACCTATATATATATATATATATATATATATGACATATACATATAGCTGTAATATATACTTATAATAACTAACTTAGCATATCATATATATATATGTAACAATATATGTATAATATATATATATATATATATATGCTATATATATAACCTTAGCAACAGCCAACCAGCAACTATGCTGCTCTGTAGCAATAGAGGCTATTCTCACGCCCGAACCGGAGTTAATCAAATTTTTACCCTACTAGATTGGATCTGGCCTTGAGCAGTGATTGTTTGTCTGTTAATATATATATATATATATATATATATATATATATATACTCTTATATTATATATATATATAGCAGCAACCAACCTTAATATATATACTGCTATATATTGTGTATTAATACATTGTATTATTGTAGGTGGCAAGGTGTGCGTAAATGTGTGTATACAATACCCTCAATCTTGAACTTAGGTCCATGTAAAATTATGAAGCATGTGTGTATGTGTAACCTAACGTTTTCTTTATGAGCGTATTTCTGGTACATATCTATTAAGAGCTTGTAAACAATGCCTCTAAGAATGTTATACGTTTTTATGTAAGGTAAAATTGCCTACATGTTATAAGATTATACGTAGCTGCTTTTAGTTTGTTATTTTATTTAAAATCAAACTGACCAATGAGTTCCTGTTCTTTCTACCGGTTAAGTAGTTTGATTCGAGGCGGGAGGAAGAAGCGAAAGCTAAGCAAGCGCGACATCATTGACGACATCAGTGCTTGGAAGACGATGTTAAGGATTTTTGCATTGTCACGGGCTGGACTTTAAATTAAAATAATTAAATTAAGTTGAAAAGTTAATTATTAATATCTCCATAAAAATGATCTTTTGCAACAAAGTTTCTTAATTATAGAAACATAATTGATCCTAAATAATATAAATAAAATATAATATAAAGAATGGTGATTAAGATCTTAGTAGAGGTCATGAGCAATATGCCTTCCCACTCTGCAAACTGTTTTATGAGAATTTATATAATTAATGGAAATAAAAAAAATTATTTGTGTGATGTTATATAAACGTACTTATTAATTTTAAAATATGGCAAATTATATTACATTTTGGTATCAAAGCTTAAGAAAAAGGGATATTAAATAAAGAAGTCTTGAAAAATATAACTATAACCTTCTTATTAATAATTGTACCTGAGGTGATTGATTTCATTATCTTCTAATAATTAAAGAGATTACATCCTTCGCACACACATGTATATATATATATATATATATATATATATATGCTCTGCTGCTCAACCGCTATTTATATATATATATATATATATATAACTTATGCGCCTGCTGCCTCCTTAACTTATGTATATATATATATATATATATAATATATTATATATAATAATAAATAATATATATATATAACTAATAATAATAATAACTAATATATATATATATATATATATATATATATATATATATATATATAACTCATATATATATATATATATATATATATATATATATATATATATTAAACAAAGCTCCTTCGAAACTCAGCCCGTACACCCCGCATTTCTAACCGAAATAACAAGAGCCTAAACACTCAAATATCCAACCTCATAACCACCACCAACACTACCAATAGGTTTTCCAGTGCACAACATAACATCCTCAACTAGACAATAAAGAAAACCTGGCGAGTCATTAAAATTAAGAAGCAACTCTCAAAAGGCAGCACACAATCCACGAATCTATCTTTGCCCAACAACTCACTCCCTTCCCCAAAACAACAATCAGAAAGTCTCGCTAAACACTATGCCAACATCTCTCGAAAATCAACCCACCCCGAGCAACAAGAGAAAATAAAAAAAACAACTCAGAAAACTCAATTAGACCACACCCTCCTTCCCCATTCACAATAACATGACAATAGAAGCCGTTAAAACCCTCAAAAAATTCAACAGCAGCGACGAAGGTCCAGACTCAATATCCAACCACACCACAAACCCTGCCAAAAAAAAACAATTCTCTAATCACAGAAATCTTTAATAAATCATGGCAGCTCAACTACATTTAATCTGAAACATTCATAATTCCAACTCAAACAAAAAAGACCTAACTCCTCTCCACACCATTAATCTCTCTGCTTTGCTCCATTAGTAAACTGCTAGAGAAATTAATTCTAAACAAAATTTCCAACCCCATTACTCTCCCAGATTTCCAACACAGATTCAAAAGCAACCACTCTACAACTACAGCCCTCACCTCCCTCACACAACACATCATTAATGGTTTCAACCAATCCCCTTCCCATAGATCAATCAATACTCACTGCAATAGACATAAATAAAGCATTCGATACCGTCCCCACACACATCCTTATTCAAAAAATCCTCCACTCCCCCCTAGAAAATAATGACAAAAAATGGCTCTCCAATTTCCTCACCAACTGTTTCGCTAAGGTCTTATACAAAAACAACCTCTCCCATTCGATCAAATTACAAAATGGCGTCCCACAGGGCCCCATTCTCTCTCCATTTTTGTTTAACTTTTTCACAGCAGATTTTCCCACCCCACCAATCCACCAAACTTATAACTTACGCAGGGCGACATCAGTCTTATTTCCCAATACCCAGACGTAAACATACTACACAACATACCCAAGAATATTTACATCTATTAGAAAATTGGTTAGGCTCCAACAGAAATGACAGCTTCCCCCATTAAATCCTCCATCACCCTCTTAACCACTGACCGTCACCAATCCTCCCTCCATCCTATAATCACCCTGAACAACATCCCCCTTCCCATAAACAAACCCCCAAAAATACTAGGACTTGCCCATGACACACACATGACGTTTCCCCCACATCGACCAAATTACTTCCTCAACCCAACGAAAACTAAACACCCTCCAAAACACTTTCTCAACACAACTTCAGCGACAGGAAACACACACTTCACCACAACTTATAAACAACTCCTCAGAACAACTTTAAACTTGCCTCACCAGCATGGTTCCCGGCACTCTCCGAAATCGAACACAAATAAATTACCAAATTTCATAAGAATACGGCCCTCAAGAATTATCTAGGCTGCAAAAACCACCCCAATCCAACATTTACACGATAAAAACTTCCATCCTCCCCATCTCCAAGCACTTGGAGATGGTGGGAGACTCAATTCATAGAAAAGCATCTGAATCCCATACACTTGTCTTAAAGATTCTCTCCCACCCACCCCAGACAAAGACCCAAAATCCCCCTTCTTCACCAGCTCAATGAATTCTATTACAACACATACAACATAATTCATCCCCCTCCAAAATAGGTCATGGATTACACACATATCCTTACACATTTAACCAGCACATACCTGCTAAACCGCCCAAATAACAATTTACTAAACACCCCCGCCCCAAAACTCTCCCCTAGTGAAGAAACGCTGTCCAGAAGAGGCCAAATCAACCTCGCTCGGAGCAGATCAGGTCACCACCCGGGGCTCATGCATTATAAATACAGATTCAAACTAGACAACGTCACCTCCCCCTCTTGCGCTAGATGTCACAATGCCCAAGACACAATAGAGCACCTTCTTCTGAGGTGCCCTGCTCTCGACGCCCCCCGCACCGATTTCTCTATAACCTCTTTCCTTGACCTGTGGAACCGCCCAGAGGCGGCAGCCGACTTCTTGGAAGCAGTGTGGCCCTCCAATTAAGGTGGGCCAGGGGCAGAAGTATATGTATATATATATAATATATATATATATATATATATATATATGTACCTGTTTCTTTATATATATATATATATATATATATATATATATATATATATATATATATATATATATATATATATATAAATAAAAAATATTTATATATATTCTTCTATATATAACTATATATAAAGATAAAAAAGTAAAGACAAAAACTTTTTCTATAATCTCTTAGCAAATACTTTAATTCCCCCACCCATCAAAAAGCACTGTCTTTCTTTTTCTTTTCTCTTTTATGGCTGCTGCTTTCCAAATGGCAACGTTGTTATTTAAATAACAACATGCCTTTAATCTGTTGTGTTTCAAAAGCATCGATGTTTGAAGTGTTTCTGATATCTTTTCTTTTGTATTTTGTTAATTAAACATTGGTGAAATGTTAATCATCTCTGTATCAAAATGCTTTGTTAATTTAAATCGAGGTCAAGAAGATATAATTCTTACTTAAATGAAAAATTATGCAAATACAAACCTATAATTTTAGATATATATATATATATATATATATATATATATATATAATATATATAACAACTAACTGTATATATATATATATATATATATACCTGCTATATATATATATGTACCTTAACTAATAACAATATTGCGCAACCCAACAATGTACTACGCTCGCTTAGCAACCCAGCCAACCAGCAACCAACCTTAACAACGCTCTTATGTACACACTCAAATGCCTCACTGCGCGCCTGTATGCGCCATATCACTGTATGCTATATATTGCGCAATAACGCTTGTATAATAATATATGTATATCTTCTACTATTATGTATATATTAATATATAATATGTATATAATATATATAATATGTATTATATTTATATATATATATATATATATATATTTTTATAATAATTTATATAATATGTAATATATTATATATATAACTATATATATATATATATATATATATATATAATATATATATTATATATATATATATATATATATATATATATATATATACAAAGAATAAACGATCATTTGAAGATAAGAGTTAATTATGTACACGTTATATTCTCAATAACACTTCATTTAAAAAAAAAAATCTTTACAGAAACTATTGTTAAGAACTACATTTAAAAGTTGAAATTAAATACACAAAGAAAAGCCAAACTAAAATTTTTCTAGAAAGAGATGAAAAAAAAAAAAAAAAAAAAAATTTGATTCTTTGACACTTCAAAAAAGCTTAAAAAGATTCTTTACTATTCTTGAACATTATTTAATGAATAGAAATTCCAACCTTTTGTAAACTTTTCTTATTCAAAATAAAACTTACATATACACTCTCTTATGCAAGCTTATTTAATATAATTATTCAATCATATGAGAAACTTTTTTTTTGTGTGTGTGTGTATTATGGGGTAGTTCATTTAGTAATGAAAAAAAAACAAAAACAAAAAAAAATGAAACAAATTTCAGTCAAGAAATGAAAATACAAATTCTCTAATTTTTTTTTATTCTTTATTGTCTTTCATAAAAAATAAAAAGAAAAAAAGAAAATTACATTTTTTTGTTTCACAAATATTTTGATGATTTGTGCACTTGAATTACTTAAAAAATATTAGATCTCTTTATAAGCAACAAACAAATTTCGAATGAATGAAAAAGATTTATCGTATGAAATAATCTCTGCAAATCCAAAGGGTTTATAAGGAAACACTGACGAATGTTTAGTACAGGAAAAAATAAAAGGAATGAAATTGTATTAAAAGTAGACAACTTCATTTTGAATATACCGACGAATAACATCTTTATAGATATTTACAAGTTTTATCTTTAGTTTCAGCAATTATACTCTCTCTCTCTCTCTCTCTCTCTCTCTCTCTCTCTCTCTCTCTCTCTCTCTCTCTCTCTCTCTCTCTCTCTCTCTCTCTCTCTCTCTCTCTCTCTCTCTCTCTCTCTCTCTCTCTCTCTCTCTCTCTCTCTCTCTCTCTCTGACTAATGAAGATAATTCAACTGTAAATGCATATAAGGAATAAAAATCATTTAATTAATTTATATTGTGCATACATTTCTCCACGGATAAATTATCATGATTTTTTTAAAATTACTTGAGTCTTTCATTTAATTTCGCAACCATAAACGGGTCGGGAGGTTCTGAGGAAGAGCCCCTTGAGACAAATGTTAGCGTGCAATGCAGTTGTTTCTTCAAATATATATATATATATATATATATATATATATATATATATATATATATATATATATATATATATATATATATAGATATACAACAAAAATATAAATAAAATATATCATATATATATAAATATATATATTTATATATATATATATATATATATATATATATATATTATTTATATATATATATATATATATATATATATATAACTGCAATGTATATTTATATATATATATATATATATATATGAAGATAAATAAAAGAAAGACAAAAACTTTTTCTATAATCTCTTTGTAAATACTTTAATTTCCCCCAAGTTGCAAAACTGTTTTTCTTCTTCTCTATTTCTCTTTTTATTGGTATTGTTGCTTTCCCAAATGGCAACGTTGCTACTTAAAATGGCAACGTGTCTTTAACATTTATGTGTGTGAAAAGCATCGATTGTGAGAGACGCTTCTGATTTCTTTTTTTTTTTTTATCGCAATAAAATAATTAAACATTAGAGAAATTGAAATCATATCTTATTTCGAAATGCATTATTAATTTAAATCGATGTTACTAAGATATAGAAAAGAATTTATAATAAAACCGTAGCATTAGTTATCAACTAAATACAATAGAATATAACCACTTCTGTCGTTAAAATAAAAGATGTAGAGGCAACAATTTTAAAACGCCTTTAATCCCTACACCATAACGATAAAAAATAACACAAAATAGATTCTTTGATACTTTAATAAATCAATTTGTACAAGATCGGCCGGTGTTCGAGGGAACTTACCACTCGCGTACCACCACCTTTACGACGCCCTCGTAGCACAAGGGGTGCTGTGTCTGCGCACGAGTTTTGTGTTGATGTAGGTAACTTCAGGCTAGTTCGTTGCCGGTACCTTCCTTTGTTTTCTGCATCTGTTCTTGTGGAATTCTCTTCATCTCCTGTGTTTCCTGCTGAATTTAATCTCCCTCACTTTAAAGCCTGCGTCTGTGTCATCTGCGTAATTTACGCTAGTGGATGGTACAGCATGCAACCCCCCCCCTGAATAGGGCTCTGCCCGTGAGTGGTGGTGACAACTGTAAAAAAAAAAAAAAAGTAATTACAACAATATTAAATCACTTACTTTCATTCTCTATTTCTCTTTCTTCTCTCTTCTTTCTTCTCTCTCTTTTCTCTTTTTCTTTCTGACGATGAAAATTCAAAGCTGTATATGCATAGAAGGAACAAAAATTATTAAATTAATTTACATTGTGATTGTGTTTTTGCAAGGATAAATTATTATAATTTTACAAAATTAGAGGTCCTTCATTCAATTTCTAATCACAAACTAGTCTTTGGGTTCGGGGCAAGCCATCAGGAAAGGGCAGGGTTGCAATGATTTGCCTAATCCCAAAACTATCTATATATATATATATATATATATATATATATATATCTTAATATATATATATATATATATATGCTTATATCTTAACTTAGCCTTAATACAATTGGCACCACATAACACTGCTGCTGTATATGTATATATATATATATATATATTTCTTATGCTATATATATATACTTATATATTTATATATATATATGTTTATATATATATATATATATAGCATAATATATATATATATGTATATCTATATATATAATAATAATAAATATATATAATAATATATGTATATATATATATATGTATATGTAGCAACAGCAATATATGTATAATAACATATAACAACAACAACCAACTGCTTATATGGCATAATAATATATACATAACCATGTAACAACCAGCAGCAGAAATGCTATACGCCGCTGTAACTTAGCCAACAACATATATATAACTATACCAATAACCTTAATAGCATATATATAATATATATATATATATATATATATATATATATATATATACTAACAATAACTAATATATATATATATATATATATATATATATATAATATATATACTTTATATTTATATACATATATAATATATATTTCTATATATATATAATATATATATATATATATGCTTTACCAATATATATATGCTGCTCCATCATATCTTTCTTTCTTTAACCAACAATAACCTATATAACTAACAACTTAATAATATATATGTATTTATTTATATCGGGGCGTATGCATGGGATGGGTGGGCCGGGTGGGTGGCTCCTACCTGATATTTTAGGTTTTAAATAGTGAAATTAAATGGTAAGAAGTATACTAAATTATTAAAATTTTATATAAAAAGTTAAAAAGAAGCTATTTTGCATCATAAATTAAAGAAAAACAACAACCACAATAATATTAGCTATAATAATAATTGAATTCATTTAGGAAATTCTTCGCTCCTACTCTGATCTTACAAGTAAATTTCTATGCTACGGACGGACGAATGACGTCATTTTTATATCAAATTATAAGGGGAACAGGGGTAGCGCAATGCTTACCTATAATCAGAAAATATAATAAACTTTCGTTTCTCTTCCAGCAAGCATAATATTTGCAATGAAAAAGAGTACTTCTGACCAAGTTGTGGCAGCTTGTAGCAGTTTGTTTTTGAAATCTTTGTATCGAATGTGTCTGGTTATTCCGTTATTTAAGTGGTATTTAGCATTATACACATAAAATAATTGAAATAAAAAGCATAATGGAGTAAGTGTAGATTTTATATTAAAAAAAAGAAAAAACGCTTTAAAAAACGTATCTATAAAACCACAGCTTTATTTTAAAAAATGGTGAGCCCCTAAGAAAATTACTCAATTGGAATGTGCTTTTAAAATTAAGTCTATTTGGTAAATATAATGTAAACAAGCTTTTCATACAAATAAATGGTACGTATTATAATTATTAAAAATATGTTTTCGATGTTTTCGTTAACTATATATATATATATATATATATATATATATATATATATATATATATATATATATATATATATATATATATATATATATATATAATATATACCTTATATATATATATATCTTTACTCTTTCATACTATATATTTTTTTTTTTTACATGATACTACCACTCACGGGCAATGCCCTTTTCAAAGGAGGGGTGTACTTAATAGTATATATATATATGTAACTAACAATATAATATATAATAAAAACAACTTATTATATATATATAGCAATAACCCAACCTTAATATATATATATAACTTATATGCGCATAATATATATCTTTAACCTTAACATATATAATATATATATATATATAAACTCTGCTAAACCAACAAGTGTATTCTTCCAGGTACGCCACTGATATATATATGTATATATATGCTCCTTATGTATGTATATATGCTATATATATATATATATATATATATATATATATATATATATATATATATATATATATATATATATATACATCAAATGGGGAAAAATGGTTTGGGTGTGTAAAAAAGGTAAGTTTAGAAAATGTGCTTTATATTTTCCTAATGGCAACCGTTATGAAGTGATGGGAAGGTTTTTTGTTAGATAAAAGACTATATTTTAATATTATTTTAAAATTAAATCCAATAAATTAGAGGTATAGTTCAAAAAAATTTCCCCCATTTGAAAAAATTTTTTTTTGAAAAATTGCAAAAAAATGCTAAGGTCTGCACAATCTCTAAGACTGAAGAGATCATCATTTCGCATTAACGGCATATAGAAAGTTGTAAAATTAAGAGTTTCCATGTATTTAATTGCATTTAGTGATCTATTATTTTTTAAGTTATTAAGTGGTTTCAATTTTGGGAATTAAAACGGGTAGGGTGGAAAACTGGTAACGAGGGTAAAAAACTGAAAGTGTCCTCAATTTTAACTATATTTTTCATGTATAAATATTTTTAATTTTTAATAATATTTTCCCTTTATTATGTAAATATAAGAAGTATAAATACCTGGGTATGTATTATATTACAGATGTATTATACATTATATTTTTGATAATTATGTACGTAAAAAAAAATAGGCCAAACTTTACATTATATTGCGCCAATATCTCGAGAACTACGATACACACAAGAAAACCAATTACATATTTGGAATCAGCGTATAAAGCTTATTACAGGAATGTTGAAAAAAATAATAATAATAAATTTTTTTATTTATTTATTATTTATTTTTTTACAACATTCCACGAATAAGCTTTATACGCTGATTATAAATCTGTAATTAGTTTTCTTTTGCAGCTATCATGTTTTCAGACTATCTCGACATTACAGTAATGTAAGAGATTTTACTAAAATATGATCTTCTCAGTGTATGCTAGTGAAGTTTAAGTTTTACGTTTTTTTCTACCCTATTTTTTTACACGTTTAATACTTGTATTACATATTTTTATTAGTAATTAGTAAGTCACAAACGTATGAGAAATAAAAATTAAAAATTACATTTTAAACCAGACCTTTACCAGTTTTACCCCCAAAAAAATTTTCACACTAGCATTTTTCAAAAATTACTAAAAATATTTATTTTCATTTTTAATATTTTCTTCATTTTATAACATTTAAAAAGGTTCAAATTTGAGAAAAAACATTTAAGTATGGGTGTAACTTGAAATTTCGATTTTTCATGACTTGACAAAAAAAAAAAAGCCTAATTTTTACCGGTTTTCCCCCATTTGACCGAGCCTTATATATAATAATATGTATATGTATATAATATATATCATATGTTTATATATGTAATATGTATGCTTCTTCAACATATGCATATATGTATGTATATGTAATAACAATAATAACAATATTATATATATAACAACAATATCAACTATATATATATATTTGCTATGTATTATATATGTATATATATCATATATATAATATATATATAATAATAGTATGTAATATATATCAATATATCAGCAGTATATGTATAATAATATATACGCTCAATATGCTCCAATATGCTCTAATATATAACAACAGCATATACAGCCAACCATGCTCTCATATACTGCATATCGCTGCTCAGTAATAACTATAATATGCATAGTAATAACAACACATACCCTTCCATATATAAATATATATATATATACATACATATATATATATACATATACATACATACATACATATATATATAT
This sequence comes from Trachelipus rathkii, assembly GCA_015478945.1. NCBI lineage: Eukaryota > Metazoa > Arthropoda > Malacostraca > Isopoda > Trachelipodidae > Trachelipus > Trachelipus rathkii. The sequence continues at coordinate 31,130 of JABUQX010043428.1, read as the reverse complement.
ATACATATACATATACATACATAAATACATATATACATAACCTAAATATATATATATCATACACAACATATATACAAATATAAATAATACTACTATTGATAATACCTCGCTATCAAATCACTATCATTATCACTGCATATGTTAATATTATTAATATGTATGCCTACACAATATTTCTAATATATTAATATTGTTTGCCGCAATATTATTTATTTTATATTTTATATTAGTATTATTTACCACTATTCACTAACATAACTTAACAACCTTAACAACAACCAGCAATAACCTTAACATAATATATATATACTTGCCATATATAACAACCTTATATATATACCTTCATATATATATGGCACCAACATATATATATATATCTCTTATACTTTATATATATACAAAGATGTTTGTGCAATAAACGCAACAATTATTTGTATATTTTCAAATGTGGGTCCTGAAGATGGGTTTGAACCGCACCGCTTGAATGGTACTCAAGAGTGTACCTCGAGACCACGATTATTTAAGGAAGTATCCCATTTTACCTCTGAAAGCAGCTTCCCAAGGAAGGCGTGTGTCGCGGACACCTGGCTCCGACAGAGGCATACACCAACACTCCGAAGGTCAGGGGCAACACTGGTAATTTTTAACGGACATTAATATATATTCAAAGATGTTTGTGCATTAAACGCAACAATTATTTGTATATTTCAAATGATTTTCATAGTGGGTTTGAACCCTTGCGCTGAAGATGGTACTCCAGAGTGTTACCTCGAGCCCACGATTGGCTAAAAGGAAACCCATCATTTTTACCTCTGAAAGCTTGAAATATACAAAATAATATACATTTAAAATATACACTAATCGGTAAAAAAAACTATTACACAAACTCTCATGTGTCGGTTAAAAATTACCCAGTATTGCCCCCTTGACCCGAGTGTTGGCGGGGAGGCCCGTTGGAGGTTAGGTGTCCAAGACACGCTTCGCTCCTCTTGGGGAGCTAAGCTTTCAGAGGTAAAATGATGGGTTTCCTTTTAGCCAATCGTGGTCTCGAGTAACACTCTGGAGTACCATCTCAAGGGTGAGGGTTCAAACCCACTTGGGACCATTTGAAATATACAAATAATTGTTGCGTTTATTTTTAAACATCTTTGAATATCTATTAATGTCAGGTTAAAAATTTACCCAGTTTTGCCCCTGACCCGAGTGTTGGCGGGGAGGCCCGTCGGAGGTTAGGTGCCAAGACATGCCTTCGCTCCTCTTGGGAAGCTAAGTTTTCAGAGGTAAATGATGGGTTTCCTTTTGGCCAATCGTGGTCTCGAGGTAGCACTCTGGAGTACCATCTCATGGGTAACTCTGTTTCAAAAACCCGCAGGGACCATTTTGAAGCCTTAGCATGTATAACAACCTTAATATCATATATATATATATATATATATATATATACATATATATATATATATATACTTCATAACAATTACGCTAATATATTATATATACATAGTATATATATATATACTGTATATATAACATATAACTTACTATGGGAGGTAACTATGCTGCTATATATATACTACTCATATAACAATATATATAAGCTTATATATATATAATATATATATATATTGTATTTTATCAAATTTCATTTCATTTAATTGTTTTATTTTATGTGTTTATATTTATATTTTCTTGTTAAAGTTAATTTGAACTTGTTCAACTATTTTTTATTTATTTATACAACTCGAATGAAATATAAGAATTTGGTCATTTTCATTTCCAAACAACCTCTCAAATATAAAATAAGAAACAGTGAAATATACATATATATATATAATAACATACATAACTGCTATATACAACATATACATAGCAACATATATATATATATATCTTCATAACTACTATATATATATATACTTATATATACTTATATATATAACTATATATATATATATATATATATATATATATATATATATATATATATTTATTTATAAAAGCTTCATTCAATGAACCAGAATCAATAAAAAAAAAATATAAAATAATTTCTGTGATTTTGGGTAAGCCATTAGTAAATGCTGGATTACTTTCAAATGTATAATTTAATTAATATTAACAAAAAGTAAGAAATTGAAATATATTTTTGTGCTTCACACCTAGTCTTATAAATAGCTAAGGCTTATAAAAAGTTTAGGCTATTTATTTCAGTTTAAATTTGATGAATGCACGTAAAGTTTGAAGAGACGCCATGATAATAATAAATTGCTATTTGATATTTTTATATATTTTATTTTTTGTCCCCGCCTTAAAGCGGGTGCCCCGCTTCGCCTTCCGCAGGTCCGTTGTGGAGTTTTTAAAATTAAAAATGCTCCCATAAATTATACTCTTTGGAAAGTAGCAAAGAAGAATAAAATCAAAAGAACTTAGAAAAAAATCAAATTCACATTAAAGTTAAATAATAATAATAATAATATAAAATAATAATAATAATATTAAATAATAATAATAATAATAATAATAATAATAATAATAATAATAATAATAATAATAATAATAATAATAATAATAATAATAATAATGATAATAATAATAATAATAATAATAATAATAATAATAATAATAATAATAATAATAATAATAATAATAATAATAATAATAATAATAATAATAATAATAATAATAATAATAATAATAATAATAATAATAATAATAATAATAATAATAATAATAATAAAAATAAAAATAAAAATAAAAATAAAAATAATAATAATAAATAATAATAATAATAATAATAATAATAATAATAATAATAATAATTATAATAATAATAATAATAATAATGTAAAAATAACATTAGTTGAAATTATAATAATAATAATATGTAGAATAATAATAATAATAATAATATAAAAACAGGTACTACTTGGGCCAAATTTCTTAAAAATGTCATAAGTGCTAAAAAAAAAAAATAATTTTAAAAACAAATTTACCAAAGGAATATTAAAATTCATATATATGCAAATAACGCTAATAATAAAAAATACCACAATAAAGAAAATACTCCTTAAAAAAAAAAAAAAATGTCATATGTAGTAAAAATATTTTATAATTTTATAAAAAATTTACTAATAAATATTAAAATTCATGAATATAATACAAATAACATTCAATAAATAAATTGCCACATAAAGAAAATACTCGAAATTAGATTTCGATTTCCTTATATAAATTTTCCCCCTTTTAAACGACGAGTCATCCTCTTGTAAATAATGTCCATATTCATATATATATATATATATATATATATATATAATATATCAACACCTTTAACTAACTAACTATCAACAACAACAACCAACAACAACCCAGCAACAGCAGTATATGTATAATATGCTCTAGCGAAATATATCTATATGCTAACTGTATATTAGCTATGTCTTGCTAGCTGTAGCCAGCCTTATATAGCCAGCAATAACCAGCCAGCAGCCATAAACTGCCTCATAACATATGTAACAATATATATACTTATATATATATATATATGCTTGTATGCATATATATATAACCAATAAAATACATATGGACCGATATTTACTTATATATATATATATATATATATATATATATATATAT
>JABUQX010043428.1:0-5000 GCA_015478945.1 Trachelipus rathkii | reverse complement strand
GGGGGTTATTATGTATAATGAAATGCAATAATTTTAACCTTGCAATCAAATTTATAAATGTAAATATCCCCTAATGTATTTTCACCATGCTAGGATACGATCCTGGACCTTAGCAGATGAGCGTGCATGTGTTTGACCACTACGCTACGACGAGACAAAAGAGAAACCGAGAATACTTCTACTGTCCAAGAAGAGCATTACTACGGTTCCTCCCGCTCGCACTCGAACGTAGGGCCAAACAAGGTAACGCGCATGGTGAATAATAATACCATAAACCGGGGTTATTATGTATAATGAAATGCAATAATTTTACCTTGCAATCAAATTTGTAAATGTAAATACCCCCTAATGTATTTTTCACCATGCTAGGATACGATTCTGGACCCCTAGCAGATGAGCGTGCAGGTGTTTGACCACTACGCTACGACGAGACAAAAGAGAAAACCGAGAATCTCTACTGTCAAGAAGAGCATTACTACGGTTCCTTCCGCTCGCACTCGAACGTAGGGCCAAACAAGGTAACGCGGCATGGCTGAATAAATAATACCATAAAACGGGGGTTATATGTATAATGAAATGCAGATAATTTAACCTGCAATCAAATTATAAATGTAAATATCCCCCTAATGTAGTTTTCACCATGCTAGGATACGATCTTGGACCCTTAGATGAGCGGCATGTGTTTGACCACTACGCTTTACGACGAGACAAAAGAGAAACCGAGAATGCTTCTACTGTCCAAGAAGAGCATTACTACGGTTCCTCCCGCTCGCACTCGAACGTAGGGCCAAAACAATGGTAACGCCATGGTGAATAATAATACCATAAACGGGGGTTATTATGTATAATGAAAATGCAATAATTTTAACCTTGCCAATAAATTTATAAATGTAAATATGCCCCTAAAATGTATTTTCACCATGCTTAGGATTACGATCCTGGACCTTAGCAGATGAGCGTGCATGTGTTGACCATACGCTTACGACGAGACCAAAAGAGGAAACCGAGAGATACTTCTACTGTCCAAGAGAGCCAGTACTACGGTCCTCCGCTCGCACTCGAACGTAGGGCCAAACAAGTAACGGCGCATGGTGAATATAATACATAAACCGGGGGTTTATTATTGTATAATGAATGCAATAATTTTAACCTTTCAATCAAATTTGTAATTGTAAATACTCCCCAATGATTTTCACCATGGCTAGGATTACGGTCCTGGACCTTAGCAGATGAGCGTGCATGTGTTTGTCCACTACGCTACGACGAGACAAAGAGAAACCGAGAATACTTCTACTGTCCAAGAGAGCATTACTACGTATTCCTCCCGCTCTCACTCGAACGTAGGGCCAAAAAGGGTACCGCGCATGGGAATAATAATACCATAAACCGGGGTTATTATGTATAATGAAATGCAAATAATTTTAACCTTGCAATCAAATTTGATAAATGTAAATATCCCCTAATGTATTTTCACCATGCTAGGATACGATTCCTGGACTTAGCAGATGAGCGGTGCATGTGTTTGACCACTACGCTACTACGAGACAAAAGAAGAAACGAGAATACTTCTACTGTCAAAGAAGAGCATTACTACGGTTCCTCCCGCTCGCACTCAACGTAGGGCCCAAACAAGGTAACGCGCCATGGTGAAAATTAATACCATAAACCGGGGGTTATTATGTATAATGAAATGCAATAATTTTACTTGCAATCAAATTTATAAATGTAAATATCCCCTAATGTATTTTCCCCATGCTAGGATACGATCCTGGGACCTTAGCAGATGAGCGTGCAGGTGTTTGACCACTTACGCTACGACGAGACAAAAGAGAAACCGAGAATACTTCTACTGTCAAGAAGAGCATTACTACGGTTCCTCCCCCGCACTCGAAGTAGGGCAAACAAGGTAAGGCGCATGGTGGAATTAATAATACCATAAACCGGGCGCTAATTATGTTATAATGAAAATGCAATAATTTTAACGCTTTGCAATTAAATTAATTAAATGTAAATATCCCCTAGATGTATATTTCACCAGCTAGATACGATCCTGGACCTAAGCAGATGAGCGTGCAGTGTTGACCACTACGCTACGACGGAGACAAAGAGAGAACGAGAATACTTCTACTGTCCAAGAAGAGCATTACTACGGTTCCTTCCGCTCGCACTCGAACGTAGGGCCAAACAAGTAACGCGCATTGGTGAATATAATACCAAAACCGGGTTATTATTGTATAGATGAAATGCCAATAATTTAAAACCTTTAGCAAGTCAATTTATAATGTAAATATCCCCCTAATGTATTTTCAACCATGCTAGGATACGATCCTGGACCTTAGCAGATGAGCGTGCATGTGTTTGACCACTACGCTACGACGAGACAAAAGAGAAACCGAGAATACTTCTACTGTCAGAAGAGCATTACTACGATTCCTCCCGCTCGCACTTCGAACGTAGGCCAAAACAAGGTAAACGCGCATTGTGAATAATAATACCATAAACCGGGGTTATTATGTATATGAAATGCAATAATTTTAACCTTGCAATCAAATTTTTAATTGTAAATACCCCTAATGTATTTTCACCATGCTAGGATTCGATCCTGGACCCTCAAGCAGATGAGCGTGCATGTGTTTGACCACTACGCTACAGACGAGACAAAAGAAAAACCGAGAATACTTCTACTTGTCCAAGAAGAGCATTACTACGGTTCCTCCCGACTCGCACTCGAACGTAGGGCCAAACAAGGTAACGCGCATGGTGAATAATAATACCATAAACCGGGGGTTATTATGTATAATGAAATGCAATAATTTTAACCTTGCAATCAAATTTATAAATGTAAATATCCCCTAATGTATTTTCACCATGCTAGGATACGATCCTGGACCTTAGCAGATGAGCGTGCATGTGTTTGACCACTACGCTACGACGAGACAAAAGAGAAAACGAGAATACTTCAACTGTCCAAGAAGAGCATTACTACGGTTCCTCCCGCTCGCACTCGAACGTAGGGCCAAACAAGGTAACGCGCATGGTGAATAATAATACCATAAACCGGGGGTTATTATGTATAATGAAATGCAATAATTTTAACCTTGCAATCAAATTTATAAATGTAAATATCCCCTAATGTATTTTCACCATGCTAGGATACGATCCTGGACCCAAGCAGATGAGCGTGCATGTGTTGACCACTACGCTACGACGAGACAAAAGAGAAACCGAGAATACTTCTACTGTCCAAGAAGAGCATTACTACACATGCACGCTCATCTGCTAAGGTCCAGGATCGTATCCTAGCATGGTGAAAATACATTAGAGGGATATTTACATTTAATTAAAATTTGATTGCGAGGTTTTAAAAATTATTTGCATTTCATTTATAAACATAATAACCCCAGGTTTATGGTATATTATTCCCCATGCGCGTTACCTTGTTTGGCCCTACGTTCGAGTGCGAGCGGGAGGAACCGTAGTAATGCTCTTCTTGGACAGTAGAAGTATTCTCGGTTTCTCTTTGTCTCGTCGTAGCGTAGTGGTCAACACATGCACGCTCATCTGCTAAGGTCCAGGAATCGATCATTCCGAGCATGGTGAAATACATTAAGGGGATATTTTACATTTATAAATGTTGATGTGCGATAGGTTAATTATTCAGTTCAGTATACATAATAACCCCGTTTATGATTATTATTTACCATTGCGCGGTTTACCTTGTTTTTTGGCCCTACCTTAGAGATGAGCGTGCATATGTAGTAATGCTCTTCTTGGACAGTAGAAGTATTCTCGGTTTCTCTTTTGTCTCGTCGTAGCGTAGTGGTCAAACACATGCACGCTCATCTGCTAAGGTCCAGGATCGTATCCTAGCATGGTGAAAATACATTAGGGGGTATTTACAATTACAAATTTGATTGCAAGGTTAAAATTATTGCATTTTATTATACATAATAACCCCCGGTTTATGGTATTATTATTCACCATGCGCGGTACCTTGTTTGGCCCTACGTTCGAGTGCGAGCGGGAGGAACCGTAGTAATGCTCTTCTTGGACAGTAGAAGTATTCTCGGTTTCTCTTTTGTCTCGTCGTAGCGTAGTGGTCAAACACATGCACGCTCATCTGCTAAGGTCCAGGATCGTATCCTAGCATGGTGAAAATACATTAGGGGATATTTACATTTATAAATTTGATTGCAAGGGTTAAAACTTATTGCCATTTCATCTAGTACATAATAACCCCCGGGTTATGGTATGTTATTTTCACCATTGCGCGTTACCTGTTTGGCCCTACGTTCGAGTTCGAGCGGGAGGACCGTAGTAATGCTCTTCTTGGACAGTAGAAGTATTCTTCGGTTTCTCTTTTGTCTCGTCGTAGCGTATTGGTCAAACACATGCAGCTCATCTGCAAGGGTCCAAGATCGTATCCTAGCATGGTGAAAATACATGAGGGGGATATTTACATTTATAAATTTGATTGCAGGTTAAAATTATTGCATTTTCATTATACATTAATAACCCCCGGTTTATGATGTATTATCACCAGTGGCGCGTTAACCTTGTTTGGCCCTTTACGTTCGAGGTGCGAGCGGGAGGACCGTAGTAATGCTCTTCTTGCGACAGTTTAGAAATATTCTCGGTTCTCTTTGTCTCGAGGGTCGTAGGTAGTGGTCAACATGCACGCTCATCTGCGAAGGTCCAGGATCGGATCCTAGCATGGTGAAAAATACATTAGGGGATATTACATATAAATTGATTGCAAGGTTAAATTATTTGCATTTCATACACATTAATAACCCCCGGTTTATGGTATTATTATTCACCATGCGCGTTACCTTGTTTGGCCCTACGTTCGAGTGCGAGCGGGAGGAACCGTAGTAATGCTCTTCTTGGACAGTAGAAGTATTCTCGGTTTCTCTTTTGCCTCGTCGCTAGCGTAGTGGTCAAAACACATTGCCGCTCATCTGCTAAGGTCAGGATCGTATCCTAGCAGGGTTAAAATA
>JABUQX010043427.1:62500-70371 GCA_015478945.1 Trachelipus rathkii | reverse complement strand
AAAGGCTTTAACACGTGTTATTTACACTAATTTTGTCTTAAGGATGTAAATAATACTTATTAACAATTTTCTTTGTTTTAAGTAATGTATTCGTTTTATCGTATATTAAATTCAATTGAAATTTATTTTTAGACTAGCAAGCTTATAGGAAAGTTTTGTAGATAGAGTAACAGGTGTTCAAGTATAATCTGGAGACTGGTCAAAATATTTTGATTATAGTATAATAGAGAACTCTTACGTGAAGGATCTATTAAGAAGCGACCCTTGTTGTATCCGCTCAAATATAATAACTTGGTTCTAATAATATTAATTGCATTTATAGGTGGTATAACTGTGAAAGAATGGAAAGTAGTATGCAAAAAATATAATCAAGTTGAGCTTTATATGGTAAGGGTAAAAAATAAATTACTTTTTCAGATTTTCAAGCACCTGCGAAGAAGTAAAGAATATAGGCTAAGAACATACCAATGAACGGTGTCAAACTTTAATGGATTATGAAAGGATGAAGTATTCACATAGGATATAGATTATTTAGAGTGAATAAATGGAATGATTGGAAACAAATGTAATTGCGAAATTCGCTTGAAAATCCATGGGAGCTCTAATTGCTAGTTTAGATTTAACTATTTAGTTGCCACTTTCATCCAGAACTGAAAGATCTGATATTTACAAGGAAATCAGTGTAGCGCACACACACCAATAATAATATTAGTTACCGTTTCTCAAATACGGTTTTTTTTTGCAACTATTGCTCGTGACATATAAAAAATTTTTTAAATAACTGTTGTAGACATTTTATTTATTTTATCATACTTTTATTTCTATAAGTGACTGTTTTTTGTATTAAGCTATTTCGAAAAGGGAAATTTCTGGAGTTATAAACACCCCTCATGAATAGCGTCCTAATTGATCAGTGTGACGTATCGAACTAAATCGTCAAAATTAGCATCAACTAAGAAGTCATATTCGCGTCCACACACTCGATGACGATGTTTTCTCAGTGATTCAAGTATATATATATATATAGTTTCGATCTTACTAGGTTTCTTTATTTGGTGGTTATATTATATATATATATACTTGATCAGTCATTATAATATATATATATATATTATTGAATGAATTGTAATTCGAAATAGTAGTATTATTGTAGTTTTGAATATATAGAATTAATGAATATCTATATTATATAAATATATTACTATATATATAATCAATAAATATATATAACGCAGCATAAATTGACGTAATTATACTCGAAACATTTTGCCCCTTAATGATCCACTGCTCTAATGCCATATATATTACAGTATATATTTTATATTATCACAATTATATAAATAAAGACTATATAAAAACTATAATTACTATTACAAAATAAATTAAACCTTTAGGTCCAATATAATATACTAACTATATTAATAAGCTGTAGTAATATAAGTACTAATTTATTATAACGGCATTATATAATATATAGTAGGGACTATCAGCTCAACTTTATGGCAACCCTAAAATGAATCCTGCCTAAGCGCATATGTTTAATATTTATTGTTAGTAAAACATATTTTTCTTTATAAAGAAAAGTAAATAATAGGCTTCTTAATATAAAAAAAAAAAATATAATTACCTTTATAGTACATAATAGTCCGCCGAATAAGTAATACATGTTTAGGTATTGTTAGGTTTAGGTTTTAAGTGATAGTTAGTTTATTAAAGGTTAGGTTTTTAAGGTATATCTTATTAGGTATAAATTTAAGTCGTAAGTTATCATGTTTAAAGTATTCTTTGTTGGATATTTTGTGTTCATGCACCCGCATTATGCCCCTAACATTGAAATTTTTGCCAGCTACTAATATATATATATAGGTATAAGAGAATTTATAATTTATTTATTATTTATATTTTTTATTTCTAATAGTTTATTTTAAATTTTTTTTTGTTTTAATTTATATATATATATTTTTTTATCTATTATATATATATTTATTATATTTTATTATCTATTAATATATCTTATATTATATCGTCAACCTTTGCCAGCCTATGAATTGCATCTCATATATTATATATATATTATATATATTATTTACTAATATTATTATATATATATATATTATAATATATTATATATATATATAATATATATATATATATATACTAAATGTAATTATATATATATATATATATATATATATATATATTATATATAATCAATATTATTATATATATATATATATTATATTATTATAATTATATATACCGGTATATACATATATATATATAAATATATATATATATATTATTATATATATATATAATATATATATTATTATATATATATATATTATATATATATATATATAGAGAGAGGAGAGATGAGAGAGAGAGAAGAGAGAGAGAGAGAGAGAGAGAAGAGAGAGAGAGAGAGGAGAGAGAGAGAGAGAGAGAGAGAGAGAGAGAGAGAGAGAGAGAGAGAGAGAGAGAGAGAGAGACTCATATACCAATATTTTTGAACAAATAATTAATCTTTTAAAATTTTAACTAAGATACTCTTATATATAAAACAATATAGAATGGAAGAAAAAGGGGAAACTATCTAAAACGCTAGATTTTCTAAAAAAGAAAAAAAAATGATAAGCGAAATATGACTGATATTTTTAATTTGGGAACGTCAATCATACAAAAGAAAAGGAAAAAAAAAAAGAAATAAGAAAAAGAATGAAAAATGAATATCGGAAAAAGGATACGATGAAAATTGATGCTTAAATAAATAACAGTAATATCGATACAGGAAGAGAAGATGATTGTCATACACGCCCGATACCGACAAACCATAATTGCTAATGGAAGAAGGTACAATATTTTCGCTTCAAAGAGTTGAATGATGATCATGCGAGTTTGAAAGAAATATTTTCAGTTTCGTCATATTTATGAAAGAAACGTATAATCGTGGCAAAGATCTAAATTATCAGTTTCTTCCAAAGTTATATATATATATATATATATATATATATTATATTATTATATATATTATATACTATATATATATATAATATATATATATATTTATATTATATATATATATATATTATATATATATATATTATATATATATATATTTTATATATATTTATATATATATATTCATATATATTTATTATTTATAGTATATATATATAATATATATATATATATGTATATATATATATATTTTATATATATATATATATATATATATATATAATTTATATATAGGGTATATATATAGTCGGACGAATGTATTGCTTGTATATGGTGGTGGATGTTTGTTTGTTCTTTGTGAAGTCTGTGCAGGCGATGGTTCTTAATTTGTTTAGTTTCTTGTTTGCTAATGAAATTATTAGTATGTGTGTTTTGTAAGGGTTAGATGAGTGTAAAGTGTTACTCTGAGAATTTTGGGAGTTTCGTTGAGGGGTATGGCAATGTTGTTTAGGTAGACCTGAGGGGGTGTGATGCCAAGTTGGCGGTCAGCGGTGATTAATGTGATCGATGGTTTGTTTGGTAAGGCGAACATTGTTTTCTGTTAGCCATGTTTGAAGTTCATTGATGTATCGCTGCGTCAGGTTTAGGTTCTGGTGTGTGGTGGCAATGACCTGTCGTCTGCGAAGGTTGTTATATTAATGTGGTCTGTTTGTGGTTGTGGGAGGTCGGCTGTGAAAAGGTTGAATAATGCGGGGGACAGGATTACGCCTTAGGGTACTGCGTTGTTGATGTTTACTATTTGGGATTTTGTGTTGTTTGTTTGTATTTGTGCTATTCTTCCTAATGCTATAGACTTCAATAAAGAAGAGAAGTTCCTTCGTAATATTTTGAACTCTCACCTCAAAAAGTAAAGACTCCTCAAAATTTTTTTTTTTTTTAAGTCAGATGTTACCATAAGTCAAACAACTGTCATCCTTGCCTTTAGACAGAGAGCTTTGATCGACAACACACGCTGTGTACCATTTAACTGCTGAGTCAGACTGTACGTCGACATATATTGGTTACACGACGGATAAGGTTGTCGGACAGGCATATCAACCTCTACAGTTTCCAAAAAAAATTTTTGAAACATTTAAAATCACATGGTCATCAACTATTAGTAATATTTCTAAACACTTCACAATTTATACGGAAAGTGTGAAGTCCAGAAACTTAAAATTGCGGATGCCTTCTACATCAAAACACGCAGACCAGAACATTAACATAAAGATTTCAATGTATTATCTCTGTTAGACTAAATACATTTGATTTAATTATTATAATAATCATTTTAGACTCGTTCGCTTTACAAGAAATAATCCTCTGAGATGTCTCAAGTATAGAGAGGAAACGCGTCGGGAACTAAGATAAATAAAATTCTTCTTCTGTAAATTATTTTTCAAAGAATTATTATTAAGGAAATTAAATCATGTACAAAAATATTTAGAACAGTTGAAATAAAATAAAACTTTTATATTAATTTTATTATTATTTATTATTATTATTATTATTATTATTTATTATTTATTATTATTATTATTATTATTATTATTATTATTATTTTTATTATTATTATTATTTATTATTATAATTATTATTATAATTATGATAATAATAATTATTATTATTATTATTATTATTATTATTATTATTATTATTATTATTATTATTATTATTATTATTATTATTATTATTATTATTATTATTATATTATTTTTATTACTATTACTATTATTATTATTTTAATTATTAACGTATTTAAAAGAAAACAGTTAAAAAATTATTGTGAGTATATCACTATTTAAAAATAATGCTATTATTATTATTATTTTTATTATTATTATTAATGCTCATAATTATTATTATTTATTTTTAAAAAAGAAGGAAAAATATATTCTTAATAGGAAGTACACCTGAATTAAATATTGAAAAAAAAAATAAAAATAAACATCAGGAGAAAAATTTTTGGTGATAATGAACTTTGTTTAGAAAGAATGTGGGGGAAAACTTTTTTAAAGATATACTTAAGATAAGTTTTAAAGAACAAAGAAATATAAATAATGAGGAAAAAAACAATAAAAAGATAAAAATTTTGTTTTGAAAAATATGTCAGATGCACAAATTATTTTTTTTTGGTAAGGGGGGGGGGGGGGTCAAATTTGATTTTTATAGTATTTCTTATAATTTTTTGACTTTGTGATAAATATCAAAAGAAATTTTAATATTATTCTTATATTTAACTACCAAAGAAGAAAACAAATATAAAAACATAATTTTGCACTATATATATAATATATATATTTTATATTATATATATATATATATATATTATAATATTATTAATTGTGTGTGATATATAATATATCCATACATAGATATTTAGTGTTTTTACAGCATTAGAAAATTATAAATTTTCCTATATATAGTAGTATGATCGATATATATTTATATAATATTCTTATATATATATATATATATATTAATTAGTATTAATATATATATATATATATATATATATATATAATATTTATATATATGATATTATTAATTGGGGAGGAAAATAACAACCCCGATGCCACTAGATTACACCCACTGGGCATATATGAAGGAAAAGGGTAAATCCCATACCATTCCAGTGCTCAATGTCTCGCCCCTCTCGCATTCATTTTCACATTCTTCTTACACTGACGTAGACTCTCCTATATCACACACACTCCATAAAACACTAATACAGACCACATTTTTTATATAAATAAAAAGTAATGGCAACTACCGATTAACATAGTAGAGAGTTGTTGAATTTGATGCTCTTCAAAACCAATACCTCTCCGCCCCTACCCTTTCATCACCTGGGTATTGACAGACTAAGGTGGTGAATTTATTTGTGGTTGTGGGAGATCGGCCGTGAATAAGTTGAATAGTGTGGGGGAGAGTATTGCTCCTTGGGGAACTCCGTTGTTTATTTTTACCTCTTCTGGATTTTGTATTGTTTGTTTTGTTCTTCCTGATAGGAAATTGGAAACCCATTTCTTTAGGTTAGTGGGGATGTTAGATTTTGTTATTTTCTGGATCAGGTTATGTTTAGGTATTGTATCGAATGCTTTGTTGATGTCGGTTGTTATGATTATTGTTTTGTGAGTGGGGTTTTGAGTTGAGACCGTTAATTGTGGGTTGAATGATGTTTATGATGCAGTTTGTAGTTGAAAGTGGTTTTTGTAATATTGAACCGTGTTGGAATTTGTGTTTGATGATGTCTGGAGTTGTATTTTGTTCAGTATGGTTTTTTTCTAGTAGTTTGCATACTGTTGATAATAGAGGTAGTGCGATATGATGAAGGGTCAGAGGGGTCTTTTCCTTGTTTTAGTTTAGGTATAATGACAGCTAATTTTCAGATAGGGGGAATGAAATTTAGGCTGATGGAACAATTATATATCTGTACTAATTGAGTTAAAGCTATGTTCCCTAGGTGTTTGAGGTGTTCGTTTGAGGTGTTGTCTGGGCCAGTTGCAGGTGAGTTTTTAAATATTTTTATGGTGTTGTTTTCTAGGTCATTTGTGGTTATTTATATTGTTGGTCGTGTTGAGTTTTATTTTCTTTGATGGTTTTGATGATTTCTAGTTTGAGGGTGTATGGGTTTTTGACTCTGCTTTGCGAAGTGAGTTGGAGAGTGTTTGCGTGTTGTTTGTTGGATTGGAGGTTTTGTCTACTTGGATTTTGATGGATTCGTGAGTGTGTGTTTTTGTTGTTTGGTTGAGTTTTTCAGTGTATTCATTGTTTTTCACATTCTGGTGTTATTCGTGTGCTGGATGTTCTTGGTGAGAAAGGTTTGGAAGTTTTTTGAAGAATGTGTGTTTGTTAAGTTTTTGATTTGGGTGTAATAGGTGGCGGATCATCTGTATTGTTGTTTGGAATGATGTGGTATTATTTTTCTGAGTGAGTTGGTAGTTTTATTAGTTGTTCCTATTTCAGGTGTTGGGTTGTGTTGTATTTTTTGAGGATCCTCTGGGAATGGCTTTTTTAGATGCTTTTTGGATTAGAGAAGTGAAGTTTTGTATGATTTTGTTGAGTGTTGATACGTTTGTGATATTTAGGAGATGTATGTGGTTTACTATATAGTTGGTTAATTGTATCCAGTCTGCGTTTTTGTAGTTTGTGTACGTTTTTCTGAGTCGGTAGTTTGGTTGTTGACATTTTGGTAATTTTATGATGATGGGCGATTTGTTCGAAGTTTAGATTGTTTGTGTGGAATTGGATTTTGTGTGTATTTGGTGTGAATAGTGTTTGTTATGTCTGGTGATTTGGTTTAGGGTGGGTTTTTAGTGTGGCTGTTTGAGTTGTTTTTAGGATGTTTAGGTTTTCAAGATTGACTATGATGTGTGTTCCTCTTTGGTTTGCTTCTTGGGCGTTGTTCCATATACGGTGGTGGGCGTTGAAGTCGCTTCCTATTATGAGGTTTGGGAGGTGGGAGATTTCGGTGAGGTTTGGTTTGATCTGGGGCAGTATGGTGAGGTGTGATGGGGAATGTATTTGTATGTTTATTAGAATGTGTGGTTTTTTATTTTATCAGTTGTGTTAAATTTATTAATATTGTGGGTGGTGTTGCCGTTTAATACCTTTGTAGTTTGTAAGGTTTTATTTGTGGTATGATGAGGTGAGTTGTGTATAAGGTTAGTAGGTATGATTTTTGGGGTTTGGGTGTAAAGATGCGCATAGATAGGTAGGCTTCTTGTATCTTGCTATGTGAAATAGTTGTGTTGTTTTAAGAAAAGATTTCTATTTGTCATCTTGTGGTTTTGTTGTGTAGTCCGTTTGTGTAGATGTTGTAAATTGTAATAATGTTTTATGTTGTGGGTTTGGTTTGTGGGTTTATA
>JABUQX010043427.1:50000-57500 GCA_015478945.1 Trachelipus rathkii | reverse complement strand
AATAGTATAAATAGATTAGATATGTATAGTATATATAATATGTAGATAGACAAGCATTTATGAAAAACGTGAAACCTAAGAAATTCAACCTACCAAATCGGATGTATATTATGCTCACTTATATATTATATATATACATTAACGTATATATATGTATATAATTATTTAATTAACATATATATTATATTATATATATATATATTTACTATATATTATAATTTATATATATACTATAAATTTATATATATATATATCAATATTATTATATTACTAATATATATATTTCTATATATTATATATATATATATATATATATATTAATATAGATATCTATATATATATAATATATATTATATATTAATATATTTTCAATAAAATCGTAACATTTCTGTAATAAAACATAACATTGTATAGTAATATTAAGAGCAGAAAAGCCTGAGCAGATAAATTTTCCAAGAACAAATGTTTCAAGGAAACGCCTTTCATGTGTGTGTGTATATTGTCTCTCTCGACATGTATGAAATAAATACACAAGCTTATAATATTAATTACAAAAATATATGCACACCACATATGGTGTATACACGAGGCCCCGCATCAAGGCTTGGTTATCATTAGATAACACGTTGGTAAATTCGGCGCGGACGGTAACAACTATATTATGATATATATATATATATAATATATATATGTATATAATTAGCATTAGTAAATTATATTAATCAATATAGATATATATATATATATAGTAATATATAGTTACTTTTAAAAATATAGTTATATATAGGCTAGCTATATAATATATTATATATGAGGTTAGAGTCAAAATAACGGGACTTTACTAAACTTTTATTGCGTTGTGATTCCACATTATTTTCTGTAGTTGCCATTACTTTAAACAATTACACCTGAAAAGAATCCTTCCTTCTGGCTGTTACAAACAAAATCATCTTTTCTATGGTATGGCAACGATCAGTACGTCCTGCAAGCGCTCTGTTCGTTCTTCTTTCAGACGACACGCATTTCTTATACTTGGGAATTTTCTTCTCGCCGATGAAATTGTCGCTCTTTTAACAACAATCATTCATCGCAACCAGTACAAGATAGAAATCATCCTGGAGTCAAATCTAGGAGTAAGGAGGTTCAGAAAGCCCAGTAGTGACTGTATACTTCGTCGGATAATTCAAAGACCAGAGTGACGACTGTGCTGGGCCTTGTCATGATGCATTACCCATTTTTTTCGTTTCCAACCTCCAAGGAGGTTTGCGTTGATTGCACTATGTTTCACGAAAGAGACGCGAGAATTATCATGTACATATATATATATATGATATCATGAGAAGTATATTATAATAGGTATATAATACAGGATATCTAATTATATATATATATATATATAATATCTAATATAATATATATTATATATTATAATATATATATAATATAAATAATTTACAGTGAAAGACTCAAAGGGGATTTTATTCATCAGGGGGATTCGAACATTGGACTCCGCGTCGCAGAGTTAGCACCAATATAACCGTAGACCAGCTGAGGTACTTATTTACAGAAGTTGCTACTGGAAACATTTAATGAAAGCAAAGCCGAGCCTTCAGCATGACTAATTACGTTTTTTGTCCTTTTTGAGCGATCTGCTCAAACCTTTGTTTGTTTTTCCGTGATGAACTTAGAGAGTCTTACTCAGCCAGAGGTCTGTACGTTTTACTTACTTTATGAGAGTCAGTAAGGTAATAACGGAACGGGTTCCAAATACTGAAATATATATATTTAGTTTATAAAAATTTAGCTTATATTATATTATATATATATATATATATAACTTAATTGATCTAGATATTATATATATTATCTTATTATTATTATATATATATTTCTTTTCTATATATTATTTTATATTATTTTTTAATGGTAATAATAATTTTGTATTTATAATATGCGATAGTGTGATGTTGTCTATCTTAAAGCAATAAATAAATTATCTATGAAAAAATAAATTTAATGAGTGTATTTCACATTATATTTTTTCTTTTTTGTTTGAGGGTGATCATCAGGCTCATATCCAGCAGAAAATTATCGGTTCCTCCATAATCTACATTGTTAATTATGTGTTGCGACTTAATGAATACTACATAATTGAACCCTCATAGCAGAAAAGCCCCGAAGA
This sequence comes from Trachelipus rathkii, assembly GCA_015478945.1. NCBI lineage: Eukaryota > Metazoa > Arthropoda > Malacostraca > Isopoda > Trachelipodidae > Trachelipus > Trachelipus rathkii. Next base: position 55,318 of record JABUQX010043427.1, on the reverse strand, counting down.
GGGACTCACGGTTCCCTTCTAGCTCGATGTAAGATATTCTTAATTGTAATAGTTTTTTTGTTGCCCTAATATATCCGTAGTCAGTTTTTTTTTTATGTTTTGCTCTTGCTATATTCTTGATCATTTTTTTGTATAGTTTTATTATTATATTAATAAGTTAAAGACTTAACAGAATTAAAAGCTAAAATTTAAAATACTAAAATGGTAATAGCCCTAAATATTTTAAAAGATAAAATAAATGCTATTATTAAATTAAATTTTCGGGAAGGGCGCGGAATTTTATAATTGAAATTATATAATATTTATTATCTTTAGCAATTCAAGAAGATAGATAGATAGACAGATAAATATACAAATAGATAGGATAGATAGATTCATATATATGATTATAGCATGAAGAGGAGAGAGGGAGAAGGAGAGAAGACTACGAGAAGAGAGGAGAGAAGAGAGAGAGGAGAAGAAGAGAGAGAGAGTAGGGAGATCATCTCCAGACATTCTAAACTAATTAAAAGTCGTCTCATTTTTCAGTATTTCTCCGTTTTTACACTGGTCAAGCGACTCGTTGTCGGTGATATTTTAGTGACATCGATTGGGTTGGGGAGGCCAAGTCATTTTTTGACTCAACGTGCATTATTGATGGCTAATGGACAAATTAGGCGGCTTAAATATAATATAAACAGTTACAATTTGCTATTGAGTAAGAACAGGGGAACAATAAGTTTAAGTTAAATATTAGAAAAAGATGTAATATTTAATCAAATCGTTACTTTTTAATGTAATTGTTGAATTATCTCTAGTTTCTATATTGTCAAACTGAAAACATTGTATAGGTATTTTGGGTAGCTCTAGACTCGAAGAATTCAGCTTGAAGTATTAGTCAATTGCTAGTATTTATATATATATAACTAGTATAAATATTATATAGTTTGTATATATATATATATATATTATATATTATAATTACACAATATATATTACTTATATATTTTTATTCATAGATTTTAAAAGACATTGAATATTTAAAATAATTACTGTGAAAGACTCTAATATGGCAATTATCAGTAATAACGATTTTACAATAACAATAATACAATAAAAATAAATAAACATAATTATCAAAATATTAAATAATATAGAATTAATTAAACTCCATATAAATCTTCTCTTAAAATAACGAAGGCATTCCAGTTAATAGTCTGCCACGTTCTAAAAATAAATTCGAACAACGTTTTCAAGTTATATTTGGAATTTTCTCTCAATTTAGTCTTTAAGATATTTCATTGATAAAAGGTCATTTTATTAAAAATACTTTATGAAAGACTACAAAAATTTTGGGGGAATTACAAGAGCAGGAGATATTATAGCACAGTTTTACCCACCCACCTATAGATACACATAGCGATTACACAAAATACTGATAAATTTTTTTTAAACATCAAAAAAATACACACGCTTATTATATGTTATCGCTCGATATTTAATATTATTATATTATAATCTTATATATATTATATTATATTTGTATATATGATATATTTATATTATATTATATAATATATATATGTATTTATAGATATATTAATACTTATTATTATATACCACTTTTCACTGTATTGTATATTACGATAACATATATCATATATATATTGATATATTATATATCTATATTATTATATATATTTAATATATATTATTAGTATATCATACTTTATATATATACATATCTATCTATATATATATTATAATAGTTATATATCTTATCATATATATATTAGGCCTTTTGAGTTACCAGCCAATTTTATGGTATGAGAAAAACGGCGTAGTCCTCGTTAAAACTAAGTCTCTCTTTGAGCGTTCTTTTTTGGGGACGTGGATCTGGCCTTAGTTGGTTTAGCTTAGCCACTTCCGGTTACTGTTACCTGCAGCAAGCGGCGGAGATTCCAGTGTTCCTTGATCCGCTGATGATAGCTATGTAAATCCTTCTGTGATTTCATTCTTCTTATATACAAATAGGTAGGATCAGATTTTGATTCATATATATTATATATATATATATATATATATACTTATATATATATAATATAATTTATATATCATATTTATATATTTATTTTTTATATCTATAATTTAATAGCGGTGTGCCTCAAAATTATATGTTGTGCCCCACCTTCCTTCTGGTATTTTATCAACAATGTACTCTTATATAAATGATTTCATCTCGTATTATCTATCCTGAAAGCCTTCCAAAGTCAAAAAGGGATGTGTGGATAGAATCACCCTGGATACGAGGTCGACGAAGGCCCTTATCCCTGTTCAGGCCAAGCAACTGAGTTGGTTTGAAGAAATTCTGAAGACCGCTAGGAACATCTAGTCTCTTAAAAAATTAGAATCATATTTACTGAAAGAAACAATATGATCTATTGAAGAAAGATTCAGAAAAAAATACCAAGAATGTTAAGATCAGAGGATGTCTTGAATTGTGTGTTTCATAGTAGATGGTATATTCGTGTGGAAGATTATTTCACAGTACGACCAGTTAGCACCACCAAATTACCAAAAATGCTTATTTTACCATAGGTACCAGGTATAGCATCTGCGCAAGAGAAATAGATTAATATATCTATATATTAAATATATTAAATATATTCATTTTTAATTTTAATATAATGGTGATCGCAATCATAACAAATATTTTATAAATGATATGCAGTCGATTTCAAATCTCTCTGCTACAGCGATTCCTGTACTTTGTAACTTTGCTGCACAGGTATATGGCCCAGGTATGCGGCACAGGTATGTGGCACGGGTATTAGGCACAGTGTGGTCATATCATGTTGATTATGCAAACTGAAAAAAACGATATCATCTTGATTAAAAAGAAGAAAATCAACTCAAACGATGTTTCTTTAGATTATATGTACACTCTAAAACAAAAAAAATAAGCGAATTTGTTACACTACTATTGGAGCAACACAAATATAATAAATATTTGTAATATTGTGATCATCTGCCCTACTCAATGGGTAAAATTTGGAACATCCTTCTATCCCCTATTTTCCCAATTAACTTTTGACAATCCTTTAGGGGGTCATGTTTACGTTCATACGTTCAGTTAACCTTCTTTAGTTTTAGAATGCGTTGTAATATTTTTTTAAGAATATTTTATGCCGACCTCTGTAACTTTTCTGCTAATATATATATATATATATATATCTATATATATATATATATATATATATATATATATATATATATATATATATATATATATATATATATATATATATATATATATCAAAATTCTCCACAGTCAGTCAAACCTACAAAAACTTTTCAAATCGAAGGTTTTGAGCTGATCTTAACTTTTTCTTGGTCATCTTTTTTACTTCCTTTTTGATATAAAGCCAACTTGGTTGACGCAAAAAGGAAATTTGTTTCATTTTCGCTCCTTTGAAATAATTCATAAGCTTATTTAGATTAAGTTAAGAAAATAAAAACATTTTAAATATATATATATATATATATATATATATATATATATATTTATATATATATATCTATTTTTATATAAATAAATAAAAAAAAATATAACTCATAATATTTTTGCTTAGCTTTCTATTTTTAATATATATATAAATATATATATATATATATATATATATATATATATATATATATATATATATATATATATATATATATATATATATATATATATATATATATATATATATATATATATATATATATATATTGCTATTCCGTAGGAATCTAGTTTTAATAACAAACAACAAAGCCAATGCTCTGAATATTCTTGGCGGAAAGTTATAAAAATCTTGATAAGGAGTTTTTTGTTTTATTTAAAACATTAGATTTATAGGAAGTAGTAGAGTTTAAAAAATTTTCTGGATAAAATATAAAAAGATTTGGTCGACGATTCGGGAAATCAGTCGTTCCCATCTTCAGGACAACATGGCAATAACACAGCGGTTAAAAGTAAAAGGCTTGGAGGTATAAGACTATTAAAGCCTATATAATAACATTATAATCACAAAATTGTTAACAAGAATAGTGCAGTACAACACTAAAAAAGTTGCATGTGAAACAGGCCGATATCATTATTAAGTGATGGATTTAGATTGGCTATGTGAATTGATTCCAAAAATTTCATATCAAGTTGTTGTTTAGTTTGTGAAAGAATTGTGAAGTGAGATAGACTTATGGGATGATTTTTAGTGAAACTATTGCTTCTAATACTGAAGGGGGATGGGGATGTAAAATATGTGCCTGTTCTAGCAGAGTAACTTCTATGTTCATCAGTTCTGACAGAGAGATGGCACTGAGTGCTGCCAGCATTAGTACTAGTGCAAGCACCATAGGAATATTTATAAATTGCCGAAGAAAGCGTAGGAAAAGGTAAAGGGTCTTTATGAAATAGGTAGTCACCTATAGAGGAGTTGGGGATGACGGCAAAAATAAATTTCAAATCGGGATGTCAATTTTGTAAATCTTTGAGCAGTTCTTTTTAATTTTAATATAATGATAGTTGAAAAAAAGAAGTTTGATAAAGAAGGATTGTTTTTGGTATACCGAGAGGGTAAGATTATCAAAAATTCGGTTCAGAATCTTCTTATCAACGTGTTATATATATATATATATATATATATATATATATATATATATATATATATATATATATATATATATATATATATATATATATATATATATATATATATAGTCTTATTATGTATGTAATATATATATATATATATATATATATATATATATATATATATATATATATATATATATATATATATATATATATATATATATATATATATATATATATATATATATATATATATATATATATATATATATATATATAGTTTTGCTATATATGTAATATATAAATAAAAATTTCTAAAGGTTGGTTAGTAATGAACGAAAACTATTTTACATTGTATATGATTTCAATATAAAAACACTTTTTTGTGTCAAGACTTCGTTTCCGTAATAAAGAGAGCAGAATTATAGTTTTGATTTACCTTCAAGGACGTTTCGACGAAGATGGGGATATATTTTATATTTTTAACTTTAAGTAGTTTGAGTTATATATATATATATATATATATATATATATATATATATATATATATATATATATATATATATATATATATATATATATATATATATATATATATATATATATATATATATATATATATATATTTTAAATATATGAGTCACAGAAGATTTTACTCTTCATCAGCGGGATTCGAACACTGGAACTCCGCGTTGCTGAGTTA
>JABUQX010043427.1:42500-45000 GCA_015478945.1 Trachelipus rathkii | reverse complement strand
ACCTTCCTACCATTCACAACTTTACTATTACACTCTGAATCATCCATTCCAGATACAAATAGTCAATATATGGTTTTGTTCAGCTGTTTTTTATTTATTTAATATCACCTGAATGGGAGCTATAATTGATGAAAGCTTTTCTGAAATTAGTTTCTTACCTTACACAAGTTTTATTAGCCAAATTGAGCATGTATTGATGTTCAAAATTCCAGAAAGAATTCTAACATTGGGTAGTTAATGACAAGCTTATCGGTTTTCAGCTGTTGAGTGGTCTATCGAGATGATTAAACGTGCATTCTGTACTGCACGTGATTATATTTTGTCACACAATACTAGAGAAGTATAACGAAAGCTATGAATAAGGTTTATCATATTGATTTTATGTTTTCATCAGCTTTTGAATAATTTGGATGGTATGAGTAACGATGTAACTACACTTAAATCCTCGTTGTTCTTGTGGCAGGTTATGGTCAAGCTAATCGGTCTTTAGTTTTATAATAACTTTTTAAAGGAATTTTTGTGCATAAGTATATAGTTGGCGTTTGTCCATTTGTCAGGAATTTTGTGTTATTTTTAAGTTTTATTAAGGAGTTCTGTTAATATTTGGGAAATTTTATCATCGCCATCTTGTAGTATATAGATTGATACTTCGGCTTCATTAAAATACTTTCTTCTTTTCTTATATATATATATATATATATATATATATATATATATATATATATATATATATATATATATATATATATATATATATATATATATATATATATATATATATATATAGAGAGAGAGAGAGAGAGAGAGAGAGAGAGAGAGAGAGAGAGTGAGAGTGTGAGAGAGAGAGAGAGAGAAAATAAATTGCAATAAACCCAATATAATTTTGTTTTGATAAAACATCCCTAAAGTATTTCACCCTGCTGGGATTCTAACCTGGACCCTAGCAGATGTACGTGCAGGTATTTGACCACCAGACCACGATGAACTGCACGTACATCTATCTGCTGGTCCAGTTCAATCAACAAGTAAACATCACTAAAAAATTGAATATCAATATATATATATATATATATATATATATATATATATATATATATATATATATATATATATATATATATATATATATTTATATATATATATATATATATATATATATATATATATATATATATATATATATATATATATATATATATATATATATATATATACCTCTTATCTTTTCACTATAAATGTACATAAACAAATCTACTCTATTAGTTTATTAATATAGTCACTAAATATATTAAATTTAAGAGACTTTAGAAACATCGAATAAATAAATCACTGTAATTACAATATGAAAATCTTTTATTTTATTAATAAAACTTTTAAAATTCCAACTTTAATAAATCTATTTTTAAAACTCAAAAAAATGCATAAGTTGAATATGCTCTAAAATTTTTACTATCATCTAATTTTTTTGCAATATTTTTTGTGTAGATGTGATTGGACAAGTAACAAAACTTCAATAAAATGTATTAGGTTTATCTAAACCAAATTAAGATTTTTTTTTTTTTTTACAAGTTTTATAGAAAGGGTTAAAATTGTTTTTGTCAAAAGTGAGAATTTATTCAAATTTTTTAATATTCATTCGTATTTTTTTTTTAAATGAGAAATTATCGGAATAAATAAAATTTATCGAGTTACACAACTTTTCTTTACGCATTTTTCTACAAACCAAATCATTTTCTATCCAGGCACGCCATGCCAATTTGAAACAGCCAGCATAGTGACGTCTTCAGATATCAAATTGCTATACATAGAAAAATGTTTTAAATAAAAGATATTTAATTTGTCCAATTTAATCTGTTCTGAAAATTCATAAAAATTGGACGAACGGGAAAAAAATAAAATTTGAGATAATTTTTTTTTTTTTTTTTTAAATTTTCAACCCTTTCCAGATTTAAAAAAAAATATACACAGATATTTTTATTTATTTTTGGATTTGGAATAGAAAAGTTAAAGAGGAATAAATCTAAAGCTTATTTATCATACATCTTGTTTTTTTTTTTTTTTTTTTTTTTTTTGAGATAGAGCCACTCAAAATTGTCAATGAATTTTGGAACCAGATGTCAAAAGATTGGGTATTACTAAATATGGTCCGAATTAAAGTTTTAAAACTCGCACAATTATAACTACGAAAATTCATAAATACCAAAAATAGATTGAACAAATACTAAATTTTGACAATTTAACTTTTTTTTTTTTTTTTTTTTTAACTTAAGCTTTGAACTTGTCCTTTAAGTTATTCACATATTAGAAATGTATTTTTCATGAATATTTTTTTAACATAATATTTGCAATAGTTATACATCGTAAAATCCATTAGGTTTAAAAAAAATAAAAATACTTTACATAATTAAAGAAAATGCATTACTGCAAGCAAGGTTATTAAGATTTTAAAAATGATTAAAATTAGATACATTTTAAATTTTAAAAATCTATAAAGATTTGT
>JABUQX010043427.1:0-22500 GCA_015478945.1 Trachelipus rathkii | reverse complement strand
AACGTAACTTTAGCCTCTATTTACACTAGGACCAGCCTTAAACCACGAGGACCTAATTTTATTGGCCCTACCTTAATTATCATACGTTTTCATCGGAAATAGCCTACTTGCTCATTTCTATTAGTAGTATATTTTTTAATAAGATTTTTTTTTTGTTATTGATAGCGCTGTGTAATTTTTAACTAACTTTGGCCTTTATTGTATATTTGAGACTGGACCACCGATCAGGACCACATGTTCATATTTTAATTTAATGTAGGCCTGCATAGAAACGCTAGGTCTGACGCGTGTAAAAGATTATTATCGCCATTCTTATATTTTTTTTAAAAGCATGTTCAGTTTTCATTTTTAGTTCAAAATTGCGCCTCCGATAAGCGCGTTTTGTTTCAACCGGATATATGCATTGTAATTAAACTTCAACAAAATTTTGCTGTGATTTTTATCATTTTACCAATACTATTATTATTTTTATAAGTTTATTTAAAATGCTACCGAGGTAAAAGAAACTAAATTATTCCTATTCAATTTTTTTTTCATGAATAAATTTAAGAGCCAATTAAAACTCATACAATTTAAACCTCGGGATGTTACTACCATGCACAAATTTTTTTTTATCAACCTAATATAGAGTAGAGCTAAGAAAAAAAAATATATTGGGAAAACTAATTGCCTAAACTTAAAATAGTTCGATATGGATTAGTATCGTCATTTGTGTCTTAAGAACATTATTATTATTTTCATTGTAACTTTTATTATTATTTTATTTTTATTAAATACTATTATTATTTTATTATTTAAATATAAATTTTATTTCAATCCAGTAATGCATATATATTTTTATGTTATTTATTACAGTCTTCGTATTAGAGTCTATTAATTATATTATGATTATAAATTGATTATATCCCTCTGTCCTTGCTATATTTATTTCGTCCTTTCATAAAGGTACATCTCATCATCTTATTATTCTTTAATATCATTATTTATTATTTAATAATTTTAAAATTTTCATATTAATATTATTACATTCTATTTTTATTTTTATTATTATTTTTTATTATTATTATATTATTATTTTTTTTATTTTTTATCTTTTATTATTATTATTATTTTTATTAATTTTAGGAGAGACCACCCTGGTATTATGTTACCATTTAAGAATCTAAAAATGTCACGGATTTTAGGGAATTAATTCTCTCGCTCTCTCTCTTCTCTCTCCTGCTCTCTCTCTCTCTCTCTCTCCTCTCTCCTCTCTCTCTCCGCTCTCTCTCTCTCTCTCTCTCTTTCTCTCTCTCGCTCTCTCTCTCTCTCTCTCTCTCCTCTCTCTCTCTCTCTCTCTCTCTCTCTCTCTCTCTCTCTCTCTCTCTCTCTCTCTCTCTTCTCTCTCTCTCTCTCTCTCTCTCTCTCTCTCTCTCTCTCTCTCTCTCTCTCTATTTTCTTACATTTTCTCGCCTCTCTCTCTCTCTCTCTCTCTCTCCTCTCTCTCTCTCTCTCTCTCTCTCTCTCTCTCTCTCTCTCTCTCTCTCTCTCTAGATTTAGTATCTAGTTTGTACATTTTTGGACACAATTTTTTTTTTAGTTTGCTATTATAAATTTCTCACCATAGGCTATATCAGTGAATGACGGAGGAGAGTTTATTTTTATTGATCTTGTTCTCATTCACCACAATTTAGTATGGGCAGCCAGTTTATATTTAAGCTAAATATATTTGTACTGTATGGGAAAATTATTTATTTGTATAAGATTTTCTTCGGACTAGCCAAAACATCGGGTATTGATTACTTAGTAGTAGTTTTATCAAGTTTTATTTGTAAATTGGGGTTAAAAGGGTTTAAATTTTAACTTTATTATAAGGTTTTCAGCACTTGTGTAAAAGTACAGATTTTAAACAAATGGGTTGTCGGGTAGTTCTCATTTCAGGCAAATTTATTCTGAGTAATTTCAGTAGTAAATTTATATATTAATAAATTTAAGTTTTGACTCTTACCTTAACATTTACTAAATTTTGCTTAGTATGTTTTGAGGAGGAGAATTTAACAAAATTAATATAGTTGCAGTTTGAGTTGATTAAATCTTTTGGGATCTTAAATGCGGTACTTTAAATTTTACTTATTGATAATTAACCGTGTTTTAAAATAATTTCAAAATAAACACAGTTGAAAATTTAATTTTTGAATGGGTAATATTTTTGTATTTCTTACAATTTTTTTAAACTATAATAGTTATTTTGGTTAAATCCTTTTTGGGTGAAACTTCTAGATTTTTGTTAAATTTATTCTGCAAATTTATATTTTTTTCTCAATTCTTGGACGTTTTAAATTTTTTTTTTTGTTTATTTAAATTTATTGTAATCATCTGTGCTCAGAATAGATTTCAAAGGGTATGTGCCACACTATATCATTTGGCAATTCACTTGTAATTTGTTTTATGTTTAGGAGATTTTTCCTATTTAAATTTAACTTTTCATAATACTGTACTGTATACTTTTAGGAAAATTATTCCTAGAAAATTTTTATTTATTGTTAACTTTTCATGTAAACTTCATAAGCTTAGGATATTCTTAAGGAGCTGAATCAAATATATAATACTGGCTAGCCTAATTCTTTTGTATTTATTTAAATTTTTTTTGGTTTTGTCATTTATATCTTGCTTCTCATTGTTGGAATTTTTGAAAACTTACTTGTAACTCCTTTTTATGTAAAAGGGATTTTTATTATTAGACTTTAACTTTACATTAACATTTTTCTTGTATAAGAAGGGTTTATTAATAATTTTATTATTTTTGTAGGCACGGGTTAATAGACTCGAAACCTGGAATCGATGATATTTAATAAACACGTAGTCAGATACAGAAATTTCATTATCCCCACAAAAGGAAGCGGGAAAGCGGCGATCTTAGAAGAAACCAGCCAGTTACCTACTCTCCGTGCCAAGAAAAGGAAAAAAAGGAGTAAAGAACACACAAAACCGTTCACACACGGTTAACAGGTATTCTCAAAACCATTTTTTTATTATTCAAATTTTTAATCAGGATAACTAAATCCTCATATAAATATTTGCTCGCTGGCAGCAAATCACATAAAATTGATTACGCAAACACTGGTTTTCCATAAACCAAGTTGAAAATTTAAACCCACGGTTTATTGGCAGAAAGCTGCATCTGCCGGAAAAAAAAGAAGGGAGGAACACAATTCCTATTCCCAAAGACAACAAAGAAGAAAAAGACGCAACTCGTTAAAAGAAGGCAAACACCCCCAGCCTTACCTGACCCACAGCCCCCTTAATAAATAGTGGTATTGTATCTAATTTTTCAGAGATAATACTACTAGTGCTACCACTCACTAGAGAGTATTATCCACAGTTTTTTCAGGGTATTTTTTTTTAACATATAGTGGTTTTGTACCTAATCTTTTTTTTTCCAGCGATAATACTACTAGTGCTACCACTCACTAGAGAGTATTATCCATTGTTTTTTCAGAGTAACAATTGTAATGCAATAAGAGTCCCAGTGACTATATCTTTGTTATTTTTAATTTTTTAAGAGTCCGATTGACTCCGAATTTCTTATTGCATGTACAAGGCCCACGGCCATTTCATTTTTTTAATGTTAACTAAATAACAAAGCCCACGGCTTTCGCTCTGTATTAATATTTATATATATGTTAACGACACTATCCTCCTGGATAGCGACGTTAAGGTTGTAACAAGGCGTAGGACCTTCCTGATTTTAAACATATGAAAAAAAAAAAAACAATTTCTTTTCATTTTGGAAAAAATTATAAAAGAATCAACGTGTCGTCTTAAATAACAAGCCCAAAGAGACTTGAATTTTAAATCTCTTATAATATTACCACACAAAATTTTAAGATTTTGTTTCATATCAAACGAATTACTTAATAACTTTTTTATAAAGGCATTCACAATAAGGTACCACGTACCCTCATTTTAAATTTTTTTTAAAGAATCAAAGCGTCGTAAATAAGCCCAAGGAGGCTCGAATTTTAATATTTTATAGCACTAGTGCACAAAATTTTAGGTGGTTTCAATTCAAACAAATCACTTTAATAACCTTTTTATAAAGGCATTCACATAAAGGTATCACGTACCCTCATTTAAAATTTTTTTTAAAAAAAGAATCAAAGCACCATTGTAAATAAGGCCAAGGAAGCTCGAATTTTAATATTTTATAGCACTAGCGCACAAAATTTTAGATGGTTTCAAATCGAACGAATTACTTTAATAAATAAATAAATAATAATAAATTTTAAAGGAAAGCTATTTTAAAATATTTTTTTCAAATAAAAGCAAACTATTTTAGCAAAAGATAGTTTTTTGTTGTTTTTTCGCAATAATTTCTCTTAAGTCCTTCAAACAAGGACAGCATCTGCTTTTCCAAACGTTCGTTTAAGCCACCCTAGGCAACTCAGCCTGTTTTCCTATTATTCCTACCTCACTCCTTGGTACTCGTTCGAACTATTCACTAATAAATCGCAACCATTTAAATATATATATATATAATATATATATATATATTATATTAAATTTTTTTTATATTCTTTTTTTGGATTTAAAACTTACATTCATCACATAAATAATAAGTGATGCAAGATTTATATTCTCTAAATCTGGGCACCTCTGTCCCTTTTAAAGAGCACTGGAAAAACCCATATGTAAAGGAAAACTTGGCCAAATCTCAATTGCGTCAAAGATTTTTCCAAACTCTTAAGAACCCACGGTTCCAACAACCATTTCACAGCATTGGTTCCATTTCCAAATTTTTGGCCCACAAGCCACAGCATAGTACTCGGCCCCCCTATTACAATAAGCAACAAAAGCAATGCCAAACTTCTTCTTCCAATAGAACCCATAACAGAGGGTTCAAGTCATTGTTCACTCATTTTGCTTCCAAAGAAGAATTAGTGGACAACTGGCGAAAACCGTCTTTGCTCACCAGAGACGCTCGTAAACGCCAAGGAACACGCCAAAATTTCTCTCATCCATACAAAAATGGGAACATTCAAAGAAATGAGACAACTCCTCTTGAGAATGTTTTATTCAACAAGCGAAATGATATCAGTTGTAACGACTCCCCATTGATGTATATTTATAATGAGCAAGGTGCTCAAGCTTCTAACCCCTTTTCTTTCAAAGTTAAGGGCACTCATGGTGATGGTATGTTATCATCAGAGGGTGCTATCAGGTTCAAAGGTAACATTAACATGATGAATTTGCAAAAGCGAGGGAGTGCAAAACATAACAAGAAACAAGAACTTAAGTATAGAATAGGAAATATTAGATTTCGAAAACGCGAAGCAAATGCTGATTCAGAGGTTAGAAGAATTGGTAGTGAAAACCGGGCAGAGTTCCAAAATGGCAAAGCACATGCCGAGGTTTTACTTATCGATAGGGAGCCTGTTGACCAACTCAATCATATTCCTGGTTATTCTACTAATCTTCGCAATACACAAATTTTTTCTAATTCTGTTCCTTTGGTCCATCCAAAAGAACCAAGTTTATTGCCACGCAAAGTTCAGGACTTTTCTGTTAAGTTTCAACACAATCCTGAAACATTTTCAAAGCTCATTAAAAATTTAAGTTATTCTCCTCCGCTAACAAATTTTCCGCAGCTTCTTTCTAATACTTTCCTTGAAGAAGCAGTTCTCGAACCGCAGCACAATTCTCAGGGAACTCTCCCTAAACCCTCTAAGAATTTTTCACAACATTCAGTTCTCTTTAATGAAGCGATTTTGTTGCCCCCACAACCAAAAATTCCACAAGCTTTCTCTAACAAATGTAATTATCACAAGCAATCGTCCAAAGTGTTCTCGCGAAACACAGCTTTACTAACTCCTGCTCAAACTTCCTATGAATCATCTCATTTTTCTAATCTTCGCAAAGATCAAACTTCTACTCTCACTCTAAACTCAAATCTAAGCCCTTCGCATGACCCTAAATCTTCCTCTCTTTCGAAAGAACAAAATCCTTCCTTTAAACAGGGCACAAATAGTTCTCACAATGTGCAAATGATTTGTAATAACGTAAGAGACTGTCTCAATTCACACTTTGAAACATTTCCTGCAAAGGGTCCCCATTGTATTGAAAATATTTGTAAAGACTCATCACTAGAGTCCATTAGGAATAAACTACAAACTCAAAATATTCAAAGTTACCATAAGTTCAATAACAAAAATATATTAATTAATAATAAGCAAAAAATTTTATTTATGAAAATGGGAACACTCCATAAAAAGATTTGTACTCCCATTATTGCTATATTAAACAAGCATACAAGTCATAATCTTTTAAATATTTGTCACAGTTCCATGAATTCAAATGCATCTCTCAATGAAACTAATGAGCACCTCGCTCTAAATACAAATTTTGAAGGAAAATTTAAAAATTACGTGAATTTTAATAACACAGGTAACTTTGACAATCAGGATCACATAGCCCTAGATAAAATAAAGCAAAATGCTCTTAGTATAAAGGAAGATAAGAAACTTTACAACTCCTCTCTCGCTTCGCAACTAGTACCTATTCCTACCTCCTCGCATGATCTAACGACATCTTCTCCAACACTATACCCTATGAGCATTCTCAACCCATTAATAACTCAGGCAATAACGCCTCACTTGCTCAATTTAGCGAATAAGACTAACAATAATTTCTCCTCTCAGCATCTACATGTCAATCTACCACTATAGTATAGACCATTCAAATCCTACCTTCCTCTATATACATCGCTTCATCCTCCAAAAACCTAAGCTTCGCTTTCCCATCTACGCTCACTCTTAAAACAAGTTATCTCACCATGTTTAATTTCAACAAGTTCTGACCAAACATTAATGCTCGCTCATTTTTCCAAAGATTATTCCATATTAAGTCGCTCGTTCTCAAAAATTTACTCATTTATCCTTATTTATCCACACCTTGGATGATTCACATATTCAGGTTTATTTTACTCTACTTAAAAAGGGCGCTAATTCTCAACCCCAATATGCATTGCCATACTGTTTCCGTTATAAAGAACATTCTCTCTTTTTTTTCAAAAGCTGTTTATCTCACAAGTTCACATTGCATATTTTTAGCCAAAAGACAAGGTATTTTCCTCAAATTTATTTAATTATACTCCAAGCCTACAATAACCAGCCTGTGGAATAAGATGAAAAGAAAACCATGGGCATGTCATACTCACACTCCTTCACTAAAAAAATAGCTTCACATTGCCACAACATTGAAGCTCCTTCATTACATTTCCTTTATTTCATTCTCCCTAAAGCCAACGGCACATATAATCTTTTGCCACATTCGCTTAAAAACTCTCCTTCAACAGCATGTAGCGCTTTATAACAACTGCCATGATTTTTACTTTACGCAAGCATCTCTCATCAAAATACTAATGCAAATCGCATCATTCCGCTTTAACACTAAAGCTTTCTTCGCTAAAATAAAATTAAAAAAAAAAAAATACCTATAAAATTTCACATTTTTAAAACTGATTTTGATTTAAATAAACAAACTATTCTCCATTAAGCAACCACTTTTCTATAAAAGCAACACCAACGCAAATTGCATCATTTCGGTTTCACAATAAAACCATATCCCCAAAACACAGGGTTTACTCAAAACACTTAGAATTTTTTTTCACATAACGCTTATCCACTAAATAATAGTGACTTTCCATTATCCAAATTACCTTTCACAAAGGTAATTCACCACTCTTATGGATAACCGGTTCCAAATTTTCCACTAACATTTTCTCTAAGCAAACTTTTTAACAAAACTAGAGCATATTTTTTTTCCTTTACATGCTAAGCACACACTTTTAAAAGCATATAATAAGAGTTTTAAATATCATTTTTTTTAAACCATCACACAAGGTAAATCACCACAATAAAAATCACACGCATGGCAGGTATATCACTGCAACAAAACACATTTGAATGCACTTCTCAATCACACCACTAACCGCATGTTTAAACAAACAACTAAAGGCCCCATCATATCACAAAGAATACTCTCTGTGACTTCCAGAAACTTTGCCTTTTGAATGAAAATTTTTGTTCCTCATACAAGAAACATTGTCCATAAATCACAAGCACTTTAAAAAAAAAAAAAAAAAAAAAAAAAAAAAAAAAAAAAAAAACTTTTTTTCCACTCGGCAGTCATTTTATATTTTAAAGAAAAATATAAAAACTGTAACATCTTAGAAATTAGAATATTTCTAAGCATGTTAAATAAAACTACTTCTAGTTTAAAAAGTTGAACACACAAAAAAAAATTTTTTATTAAGTTAAAGCATAGCAAAATAATTAAACATTTTAACACCCTAAATCTTATTTGCTTTGTAAAAATTACTTTTCACTCATTCTCTAAATTGTAGTTGAATAAAATTTTGTTATGAAATTCCACACAAACCCATAAGATATAAAATTTAAAACCATTTCACTTTGTAACCACAAATTTCACTTCAGATCCAATTGTTCATGGAAACACGGCATTAAAGCACATTCTCTTTCCTTGAAACCCACTTTAAACCAATTCATATCAAAGAAACTACCGTAGCACAACTGATCACTGAACACTATTAGTATACAGGCGTAACTTCAAAAATGTTACAAAATCGCAAAATTCTATAGCACCAAGATTGCTCACCATATGTATTTGCTTTTACTATCTCTATTCTTAAGGTTAGCATATTTCCAAAGTATTCTATGCAGAACATAACTATTAATTAACTCTCATTTTCCGTATCATTTCTGGCACTTTGCCCATCGCACCATCACCGCAATTCACTTCTACAGCTAAAACACACCAGAATAACATTTTTTCTGCGAGGAGAACTCTATCTTCGCATTCTATTTTTAATTCCGATTATATGAATAAAAGAATAATTATAATTCTTTGCTTTTTTAAAAAATAAAAAAAATTTTTTTACAACTCTTGTCCAAAAGCTTATATCTCCAACGACCTTATCCACCAGAACTTTTAAACCCATAAAATGGTAACACTCAACTTCTCACAATCTCGCACAGAAGCCTGAAATTTTCCACCGGTCATTTTGTTAAACATTTATCTTGGTATGTTTCTGCTAACCGAGGGCTTTTCTCTTCCTATTCTGTAAGCGATTTCGTGTTTTTGTTTTAGAATTAAACACTCCTATCATATATAATAACGTGTATATATATCAAATAACTACAAACCTACCCGCACGCACAACACTCCTATAAACTCTGTGGCACACACAAACACGAGCACATACTTATATATATATCTATGCTATATCAGCCTACACACCTCTCTTCCACTACTAACACTTTCTGTCACCTCTCCACCTTGATAGTATACAATCATTATAATATATTCTATGTGATATGACAAATATATATCGTTGTCAACTCACTGATAACACTCATTCTTCTCAAATCTTGCCGCATCTAAATATATAAAGACTGCCAAAGATGTTGGTTTCGTGCCAATAAAGATGTAATGAAACGAGATAAATCGTGAGAAAATGCCCAGGTAAACAATTATATATCGCAATTTTATTTTTAAGCTTAATCAGTCTTCGTTCTCTGTTCAAAATAGCGCATCCAATAAGCTCGTTTTATTATGGTATTCTTTTATAAGTTAAATAGTCATGATTTAATTTTAAAAACGTAACTTTAGCCTCTATTTACACTAGGACCAGCCTTAAACCACGAGGACCTAATTTTATTGGCCCTACCTTAATTATCATACGTTTTCATCGGAAATAGCCTACTTGCTCATTTCTATTAGTAGTATAATTTTTTTTATAAGATTTTTTTGTTATTGATAGCGCTGTGTATTTTTAACAAACTTTTGGCCCTTACTGTATATTTGAGACTGGGCCACCGATCAGGACCACATGTTCATATTTTAATTTAATGTAGGCCTGCATAGAAACGCTAGGTCTGACGCGTGTAAAAGATTATTATCGCCATTCTTATATTTTTTTTTTTAAAAGCATGTTCAGTCCTCATTTTTAGTTCAAAATTGCGCCTCCGATAAGCGCGTTTTGTTTCAACCGGATCTATGCATTGTAATTAACTTCAACCAAATTTTGCTGTGATTTTTATCATTTACCAATACTACTATTTATTTTTATAGTTGATTTAAAATAAATACCGACGTAAAAGAAACAAATTTATTCCTTATCTCCAATTTTTTTCTTCCATGAATAAATTTAGAGCCAATTAAAACGTTCATACCAATTTAAACCTCCCGCAGATGTTCATCTACCCATTGACACAAATTTTTTATCATATCTCCTAATATAAAGTAGACTAAGAAAAAACTAAAAAAATTGTTGGAAACTAATGCCCCTAAAACTTAAAATAGTCGATTAATGGATTAGTATACGTCAGTTTGTCTCTTCAAAGAATACTAATATTAATTATCTTCATGTACTAACTTATTAAGATTATATCTATATTCACCTTTATTATATTATTGATATTACATCAATCATTAATCCTCAAAAGCCAGATTCTCTATTCATTATTTTCATCATTTATTTTTACTTATATCAACTTTATTATCATTATTTGTTTATTATTTATGTCCATTAAATAACTTTATTATCCTCATCGAACTCGTCACTCTCACTACTCCTATCTTTCACTATCTCGCGACGCGACTATTCACCCTTACTTATCCACAACACCTATATATTATCATTCTATTATATATGGTCGCCACCATAGTAAACTCACACTTATATTCTCGAATCTATTATTATTATAAATTATTATTATATTATTATTATTATTATTCATTATTATTTTATTATTGATACGCATTCGTCTGACTCTATAAATATATGAAGTGATAATAATCTGATACTCTCCATCGTATTCAATACCTATCGTATAGTAGATCGTCACTTTCCGTAATCATTCTCTCACAACCTGATGGATCGTAACACTTCAAATTACTATATTAAGCGGTTACATTGATTATTATTATGATATTATTATTATTATTATCTATTATTATTAATTTTAGGTATTATGTTACCATTTAGAATCTAAAATTCATGATTTAGGGATTTAATTCTCTCTCTCTCTCTCTCTCTCTCTCTCTCTCTCTCTCTCTCTCTTTTCTTTTTCTTTTCTCTCTTTTTCTTTCTCTCTCTCTTTTCTTTCTTCTCTCTCTCTCTCTCCTCTCTCTAGTTTGTACATTTTTGGACACAATTTTCTTTTTTAGTTTTGCTATTATAATTCTTATAGTATATCATTAATGACAGTAGTATTTTTATCTGTTTCACCACAATTAGTAGGCAGCAGTTTTATTAAGCTAAAATATATTTGTACTGTATGGGAAAATTATTTATTTGTATAAGATTTTCTTCGGACTAGCCAAAACATCGGGTATTGATTACTTAGTAGTAGTTTTATCAAGTTTTATTTGTAAATTGGGGTTAAAAGGGTTTAAATTTTAACTTTATTATAAGGTTTTCAGCACTTGTGTAAAAGTACAGATTTTAAACTAATGGGTTGTCGGGTAGTTCTCATTTCAGGCAAATTTATTCTGAGTAATTTCAGTAGTAAATTTATATATTAATAAATTTATTCAGCAAATTTATATTTTTTTTCTCAATTCTTGGAAGTTTTAAATTTTTTTAAATTTATTGTAATCATCTGTGCTCAGAATAGATTTCAAAGGGTATGTGCCACACTATATCATTTGGCAATTCACTTGTAATTTGTTTTTATGTTTAGGGGATTTTTCCTATTTAAATTTAACTTTTCATTATACTGTACTGTATACTTTTAGGAAAAATATTCCTAGAAAATTTTTATTTATTGTTAACTTTTCATATAAACTTCATAAGCTTAGGATATTCTTAAGGAGCTGAATCAAATATATAATACTTGCTAGCCTAATTCTTTTGTATTTATTTAAATTTTTTTGGTTTTGTCATTTATATCTTGCTTCTCATTGTTGGAATTTTTGAAAACTTACTTGTAACTCCTTTTTATGTAAAAGGGATTTTTATTATTAGACTTTAACTTTACATTAACATTTTTCTTGTATAAGAAGGGTTTATTAATAATTTTATTATTTTTGTAGGCACGGGTTAATAGACTCGAAACCTGGAATTGATGATATTAAATAAACGCGTAGTCAGATACAGAAATTTCATTATCCCTACAAAAGGAAGCGGGAAATATATATATATATATATATATATATATATATATATATATATATATATATATATATATATATATATATATATATATATATATATATATATATATACTATATATATATATATATATACTATATATATATATATATATATATATATATATATATCCTACCATATATATATATACCGTATATATATTAGAACCTCAACCATCACTATGAAGTTAATCAGTCCTAAATTTTACTACAAAATATTGAAGCGCTCAAGAGCTCATGCATACAAAATAATAATTAAGAAAAAAAATGAGAGAGAGAGGGTGAAATAAGTTAATAATAATATTCATCAAACTTTCCTTACCAAAGGTAACTTTGAACACTAGAATAATAGCTGCAGCTGCATTCACCTCAATCGCAGGAGCAGATGTAATGCTGTTCGCTTTAAAGAGCACACTTCTTAACGTGATTAATCCCACATCACGAACATCATCTACAAAGTTTATGAATTTATGTAAATTTTCAATAACATATCATTTTATAAACTGAAAACACTGATAAGTAAGTTATGGTTTTAAAGTGAACTTGGTGCATAAATTTCAAATTAAACAAAAAAAAGTATATAGTAATATCATACCTGGTAATTTTAGGGTGTCAACAATTTTATTTATTACGAGTTCTAAAGAATGTAAGGGAAGATACTGAATTGAAAGATATAAACCAATTGCACCGGAATGGTACCGCAATTCTGCGGCATGTGGTAAAGGTCTATTGAATACATTCCCGTCATCAACATCCTTAAGCATACTTCTTGGAAGAACGTAGGCAGCACTTTGGTAAGGAATGAAGTCTTCTCTACACCATCTGTTCTTTAAAAATTATAAAAAATAAACCAATAATAAATCAGTAAAAAAAATGACAAGAATTAAAAATCAAATTTTATAAAAACTATTATTATTAAACATTTCACAAGGTTTATTATTATTATTGGTTCTGTGTGGTGAATCTGAAGAGAGTTTGAGAAGATTGGTAGAGAGAATTGGCAGGGTATGTAAAAGGAGGGGCCTGAAAGTAAACGTAGATAAGAGTAAGGTTATGGTTTTGAGTGAGGATAGCCCTCAGGGTGAAGTTATGTTAGATGGTGAGCAGCTGGAACAAGTGTCTGAGTTTAAATATTTGGGGTATGTGTAGAACGGATGATGCAGAGTGTAGTAGGAAAGTTGTGAATGGTAGGAAGGTGGCTGGTGCAATTAAATCGTTGGTGAATGTAAAAGGACTAAGTCTGGAAAGTCTTGAGTGCATGAGGGTATGTTGTTACCTGTGTTATTGTATGGTAAATTGAGACTATGGTCTGGAATAAGAAGTATAGATCTAAAGTTCAATGTGTTCAGATGGACTATCTTAGGGGCGTGCCAGGTGTGAGAAGAATTGATAAAATGAGGAATGAACATATTAGAGAGTTGTGTGGTGTGAAGAAAGGGGTAAACGAGAGAATAAATGAAAGTATGTTGAGATGGTTTGGTCATGTGGAAAGGATGAATGATAATCAGTTGGTTAAGCGGATGTATAGTGGTGAGTGTGTTGGGAACCGACCGGCTGGGAGACCGAAAAAAAAGTGGATTGAGTCAGTAAAGGAATGTTTGCAGGAGAGAAATGTGAGTTTGGCAGAGGCAAGAAGAAAGGTGCATGATAGGAGAGAATGGCGGGGTGTTGGGGGTATGGTTGTGGCCCACCTAGGCCAGGTGGAGAACCTTACACTTGAGACTTACCATAGTGTGGATCAATCGCGGTCCAATGAAGCTCTAGGGTGGATTTTCTGATTGCGACGAGTTCTTACTAATTAATGGTACAGAGGGGGCGGGGCGGTAAGGCTGGGCTTTCTTTCCGACATTGTCATGTTCTCATACTGCTTTTCTTTTCCTATGCTTGTAGCGCACCTTACTCCCAATCTTGGGAAAAAAAAGGTAGATAAAGAAAGAAAGAAAGAATTAAACAAAACATCAGTGAACAAACATACCTTAATATATCCATCATTAATATTTCTTCTTCAGACATCAAAGACCCCAAGTAGAGAAATGAAAGCAATTTTGGGAGATTTAAATACAGAGGAGAAAGTGTTAGAAAATACCTATTAAAATTATAGGTATCTGAAAACTGTATTCTTCTTTTCCGAGTCATATTGATAACCAATTTTTTTGATTTTTGAGATTCATCATTTTCACCAAGAGTTTCTTCTTCTACTTCTTCATCTGTTACATCACTCAACATACTTTCTTCTCCCATAAACCTTTATACTATACTATATATATATATATATATATATATATATATATATATATATATATATATATATATATATATATAACATATATATATATATATATATATATATATATATATATATATATATAGAGAGAGAGAGAGAGAGAGAGAGAGAGAGAGAGAGAAAGAGAAAGAGAGAGAGAGAGAGAGAGAGAGAACAGAGAAAGAGAGAAGAGAGAGAGAGGAAGAAGCAGATGACTCCTTGGTTATTTAATTTGTATATAGATGGGGTGGTGGGTTATGAAGATTGCAGAGGTAGGGTGGCAGGGGAAGATGTTAGATACATGGAGAATGGAAGAGAGTGGAGGGTGCCCTGCTTATTGTATGCGGATGATTTGGTTTTGTGTGACGAATCTGAAGAGTTTGAGAAGATTTGTTGAAAGGTTTGGTAGGGTGTGTAGAAGGAGGGGATTGAAAGTGGATGTAGATAATATCCTGAACCCGTTCAAAAATTGAGAACTAACACTGCACTGCCAAATTATTCAAGCGAGGGAAGGATCCTTACCTATAACCGTCCTTTTACACTTTGCAGAGTATCAAACTGAACTGGCGATAACAAAGACCAGGTGCCACTGGCCAGGACACCATTCGTACATTAATGCTCCGTCATATTCAACCCTCGGCATCAGCATTTTGCTGAATCTGTATAGCAGAATCTGGATAGAATCTTATTTTCCATCTTTTTGGACTACATCTTTTGTAATCCCTATCCCCAAACCTGGGAAAAGATCCGAAGTTGTGGAAAACCAAAGACCAATTTCCTTGACACCGTACTGTGAAAAATTAATGGAGAAAATGGTTTCCGGCCGCCTTCTCTCTGTTCTGGAGAGTCGCCAGGCTCTTTCAAACTTCCAGTTTCGTTTTCCACAAAAATCGATCGACCTCGGATCCCTTAGTTAAAACTGGCCCGTGACATACGGGAAGCCTTTCTGACTAGTGGGATGGTTCTTGATGTCTTTTTGACGAAAAAAGCTTGATACAATGTGAACTAGGTTCTCCTTAGAAACTCCACTAAACGGTTTCCGTGGACAACTCCTCTTTTCATCAAATGCTTTATCCAAATGGATCCACATCCAGGTTCAGTGCTGCTTCTAATTCCTGTCCTGCTTTTTCTGGATGAAGGCATTCCGCATGGTGTGTTCTAAGTGTGTTACTATTTGCTCTTGGATTTAAACAATACTTCTATCCCAACGATGGTCAATTTTTCTCTCTCGATGACCTTGCGCTATATATAGCCAGGGTCAGGCTGCCTTTTCTTTCCTGAACCTTACTTTCAACCTTGCGCTGTGAGAATGTTTGTATTGGGATAACTCCCATGGCCCATTCTCACCCACCCAAGCTTTCAACGGTGCTTTTTAGTAAAAAAGAATCGTGAATCGGCCACCTTCCTCCGCGAACCTAACCTTATATGGTTTGTCCATTCCTGTAACTTGACTCATTCTATATGATCACTTAACCTAACACAGCATATTAAACTCCTGAATACGAATTCGTCATCTCATTGTGACTGTTGCGTGCCTGTATAAAATTTTTGGAATACTGATTGCAAGTCCCTTTATGTCTCATATCAGCCTAATCCACGATCAAGCTGGATCTAACATGTGAGTATATGGTCAGGTCTCCCCATCTACACCTGTTAGATCATCAAATAAATCATGTCTCCACAGTAGCCTTAATCGTCCCCCTCCCCAGATGAACCTTGAAGTTGAAACCAGTGTGATGACACTCTCTTTCGAAAGGGAATACATTATGTGTACAAGTTATCTTCGACCTCAAACCTAATACCATGCTCTGATACGATCTGCAGGAGAATTGCTAAGTCTAGTACTATTGTTACAGTAGTTTCTGCTCAACTAACATCCACTTTGCAAAAGGTGCTGCCTTTCTCTTATGTCGAGGTATACACCTTGGTTATTACCTATACCCACCATTGCTTGGTCCTGACCTCTCCAAATCTAGCCGCCTACTGCCTTGTGAGAGGTCATTCCTGTCTCATTCCACGTTTTGATAGTTTCACTCAGTGTTTGGTGGCTCAAAGTGGGGATAGTGTGGACTGTGGGTGTGTCTGCAATCTTACCGGCTACAACCTCTCACCCAACCCCTCCCCTAATGCTTCAATTTTACTGCCGGAATTAATGGCTATAATGGTGCCCTTTCTCAGAATTCTATTTCTAAACCAAGATTACTCATATGTCATTTATTCAGAGATTGGCTAAGCCTTTGATCAGGCGCTTTTAAAGCACCTTCTAAAAACACAAAGGTATCCTCATTGCAATAATTTCTTTCTGCTCCACTCCCTAAAAACAAAATCATACTATTTTGGACACATTCTCATGTAGGGGTAACTGGCAATGAAATTGCCGATAGAGAAGCCAAAATGGCTGCCTCTTCTTTTCGAAGCTGTTCCAGGTACCTACTGGATGCCATTAGGCCAAACCGCCTCCCATCGCTGGTACTATCCTGCGCTCAAGAGCGAGCTTTCAATCTTGTGAAAAGCCTTGTGAAGTGATGGACGAATGATCGGCGAGACAAAACTTAAATATCTGACGAACATTGGTAAAAGTAGTCTTCCCCTTCCATACACATTGGAGACCTTTATATACAAGCAAGCACTAAAAGAAAAAAAAAATAAATAAAAAAAAATAAGTAAGAAACTGTGATAAAGATGGTGGTTGAAAAGACAGAAAATTTATATGAAAAATGAGAGAATAGGATGAAGTTGAGAAGAATAATTATGTGACAATGCTAATGCACGACATATATACACATGTTAGGGACGGAGAGATTGGTTCTCATCATATTCATAAGAACAAGTTTATATATTAAGAGTAAAAACACCACAGCTGAATCAATACACTTCAGGATATATATATATATATATATATATAACATATATATACTCTATATATATATATATATATATATATATATATATACTACTCTTCTATATATATATATATATATATATATATATATATATATACATGAAGCAGCCTCGTGGCGCAGAGGGTTGATCACCGCCTCTCATAGAGACCTGGTTCAATCTCCCACTTGTAGCAGTTAATTTATCACCACAGGACAAATTAAACTTGACTGCGAACACGTTGTTTTGGCTGGTTTGGGATAGCCCATTGCTTAAGTTCGATTTCCTGGTCTTTATTAGTGCACCCTCCATATAGGGGATAAAGCACATTAAAAGGTAGTTTTATATATAAATATATATATATATATATATATATATACTTTCTCTATATATATATATATATACATATATATATATATATATATATATATATATATATATATATCTATCTACCTCTCCCCTATAATAATATAATATAATATATTATATAAATATAATATAACATAATATAATATAATATATCATATAATATAATAACATATATATATATATATATATATATATATATATATATATATACCTCTCCTCTTATATATCTTCTATATATATATATATATCTTATACTATATATATATATATATATATATATATATATATATACCTGCTCAACATCTCCTATATATATAATTTACAAATCATGCAAGTCAATTACATTAATTATTTCTTATATTCTAAAGTTTGAAGAATAACTCTTTCAGCAAAAACCAAAATTAATACTAATCTGCACAACTTGTTTATAATCATTTTAATATACATAACTCAAGTTTACAAATCATATTACATATGTAGATTTTATTTTACTAACAGCATAAATGTAGTAACCATCAGTAACTTTAGGTTTAAAATTTCATCTACATATATATATATATGTGTATATGTATAACTTTATATATACCTATATATATATATATATATATATATATATATATATATATATATATATATATATATATATATATATATATATATAATATATATATATATATAATATAATATGTATATATATATAATAATAACCATATATATATATATATATATATATATATATATATATATATATATATCAGGGTTGTTTGGTTTAATTTTTTAGACACAAATTGCTTTTTAATTATTATTTTTATAAAATTAGAAATTAATCCTAATTATAACCTAATTAATAATAAGTTTAGTAAATATAATTATTATTTAGTTTAATTAGATTATTTAAATTATAAATATATATATATATATATATAACCTTAATATATATATATATATATATATAACATATATATATATACATATATATATATATATATATATAACTATAATAATAATAACATATATATATATATATATATATACTAATATAATGTCTGATAGTAATTTTATTTCTTTCTTTATTGAAAATGATTTGAAACTACATTGATTAATTTGCTTATTATATATATGAAATATACCTATCATTAATCGGGTGATAACTAGGAATGAGTATTAATTTAGAAAAAAAATTTACTTAAAAAAATCAAAAAAATCATAAAAAAATCAATTAATTTTAATCAACTGGATTAGAGTGATTTGATTTTTTTTTTGGCACAAATACAAAAAAGAAAATGGCTATATATATATATATATATATATATATATATATATATATATATATATATATATATATAGAAATATTTATATATATATAATATATATATATATATATATATATATATATATATATATATATAAATTATATATATATATATATATATATATATATATATATATATATATATAAATATATTTTTATAATATATATATATATATATATACAAAAATATATATATATATATATATAATATATATATAAAAAGAAAAAAATTTTCAATGTTCTTATTTCTTGCAAAATAAAGATTGCTATTACTAAAGCCAGAAAGGAGCAAAAGTGTCCGAAAATTAATGTTTTAGTATCGTTGAAAGAGTTAGCAAAATGCGGGACAAGAACTAAAACCATAATACATTCCACTAGCCACTAGCCCCGATCTTTAAAAGATAGCATTTAAAGCACGTCGTCTAAAAACTTATCTTACTAAACAAGCGTTCGCTCATAACACTTATGGGAAGGAATACAAGATGTCACTAGCAAAAAGCCTCAATTTAGAAACTTTCCTACATATATTTTAAGCCATCAGAGAAGATCAGCATCACATAAAGCACTTTTTCATTAAAATACAAATCAATATTAACTTTATATCGGTCTCCAGTCTCATGCTCGTTATGACATCAAGAAATAATTCACCACATCAGTTATAGTAGAATCAGTATTTTTTCCTCCTTTACCCATATGGCTTTAAATCTGCAAAAGCAATTGCAATGATGATTTAATAACTGCTTATTAACATATTTTGATTTATTTTCAGGAATGAGATTTTACATGTAATGTATGTTGAACCATTTCTAGCATACGTTTCATTCTGTGGGTGTATCGCGGTTTACATTCAAATTTGATTGCTCAAGATTTTTTTGAATTGATGACGCCATGATAAAAGTAGGCATCCAAACATTTCACACGGATGCGGATTATCAGAACTCTTAATGCTGATAAGGATCTTAAAAATTAATTAAATGCCCACTAATATATATATATAGCAAGTACTAGTGTGTAGTATTATATATATTATATATATATATATATATATAAACTATATATATATATATATATATACTATTAGGGCAATATATATTAAATAATATATATACTTGCTATATATATCTATATATAAATATATATAACTTATGTTATATAGTATAATATATATATATAGGTTCATATTATATATATATATATAATATATATATATATACTTATATATACCATAATATAATAATATTATATATCTCTTTATATAACTAAATAAATCACTATTAATTCATGACTATAGTGTGAGGAGGAAACAGTGATTGCTACAAGATACATAAATACAGTAGCCATTAGTATATTGTATATATATCATATATTACATAGTCATAGCTGAAATGATATGGATACTGTTAATAATGGTAATACCCTCTCAGATGTTCAAGTCCAAAAGGGTTTAAATTTATAGTTTATCCTTTGGCATTTATTTTACTCCCTTTAAATATTTGCAATTTGACTCTTTTTATAAATTCGTACTATGCCTTTATACGGAAATTTTAGAGTGATTATGTGTGATAGGTCTACACACAGCTGTTTTGCCTATGTCTCTTTATTGATTTACACATATGGAATTAAATGGCACTTCTCTAGACGTTATGATTCAAAATCAGAATTAGTTTATATAATAATGAAAATTTAATGTTCAAACGCGTTGTTGAATCGTTTTCTGCAAATCCCATCTCAGGCTAAATAAAAAAATATTTTTGTTGCCAATTGCAATGAGCACCAGTTATTTATAAGCTTGTTTGAAGAACACAAACTGAAAACACTTATTTAGTTTAAAATACTCACCGAATACTCATGCTCCAAGCAAAACAAACTATATTTCTGTAATATAATGTTAAGTACTCCTCAGTGGTGGTGGTGAATGCTGAGTAGTTGAAGCCTCTCTAGATAATCATTAATTGAGTATTATGAGTACACAACATTACTAATTGGTTGAGAATATAATTCATGTGTCATATTCTAAAAACGGGATGGTGTATTAAGAGTTGGTCTTATTAGTATACATTAAGGAATTTGGGTGTTTACTAAAGTTTCAGCTGCTGAGCTGCGAAAAGTGAGAGTCTTGAGAGTCCCACTGTGGGGATGAGTTGTGGACCTATTTGAGGTTCGATTTGGATGAGTTTCTCTGTTGCTGCGAATGTTCCCATCTTGGTATGGGGGAGAGAAATTTTGGCGAGTTCCTCTACTGAGGGAAGGAAGGTTTTCTCCAGTTGTCCACTAATTCTTCTTTGGAAGCAAAATGAGTGAACAATGGCTTGAACCCTCTGTGATGGGTTCTATTGAAAGAAGAAGTTTGGCATTGCCTTTGTCGCTTATTATGATAGGGGGGCTGAGCACTATGCTGTGGCTTGTGGGCCGCTGAGCACTATGCTGTGGCTTGTGGGCAAAAAATCTAGGAATGGAACCATTGCGATGAAATGGTTGTTGGAACCGTGGGTTCTTGCGAGATCTGATAATTCGTCTTCATATTGTAATTGACAACACCATTTTCTTTAGCCATATTACGGCGCTGCCCATGCTCTTTCAGTGAGGGGCAGAGGGGTTGGATTCGCATTTTCTGTGAAAGAGAGGATTTGATAGAGAAGGTATGTTATAAAGTGTGTAACTTGCAGATATACATCACTTTTCTTTTAATAAAACATCTAAAGTATGGCTAATCCATTAATTGATTAATAATATCTGAGTGACAAGTATGGTATAGACAATAGTGAAAGAGTGGACAAGTAGGTATACACAATAGTGAAGTAGTGGACAAGTAGATATATACAATAGTGAAGGAGTGGTCAAGTAGGTATAGAGATAAATTGTTAGTTGAATGTGTTTTTTGATTAGATGTTAAAAATCAGCTGTACAGGAGTTTAGGGAATTGAGTACCAAGGAGTATTACTATCGGATCATTATGTTGTTCGGTATGTAAAATTAAATAGATATGAGGAAAGAGTGACGGGGGTTGGAGGTTTTTGGATGTGCATGAGGGGAGCGATACCTTGGTATTGGTGTAAAACGTATGGAAAAGGACGAACGACAGTAGTGAAATAGTTCATGGTAAACATTAAGAGTGAGAAGTAATGTTCCTGTTGTGAACTGAAAGACAGAAATTAAGGCGGTAATAGAGGTAGCATGAAATGTATAATATGCTCTGCCTCGAAAAAAAAACAAAGCATAAATAGGTGAACTATCTTTTGCCGAAAAATTGAATCTGAGTGAACTAATTTGTGCTTTATTTTGTATAAAAAAATATAATAGTTTCTAAATTTGAGAGTGATCTTTCCCACTTTTAAAAGCATTTTTATTGAGTGTGAGGGCTCTAAAATATTGCTAATTTAGGATAGCATATAATTTAGTAGTGAGTACATACATATCTCAAGTGTCTCTGGTTGGAATGCGCTAAGTAGAAGATCTCTCTCTG
>JABUQX010043426.1:70000-86130 GCA_015478945.1 Trachelipus rathkii | reverse complement strand
AGTTGCGAGCTACAATTTTTGTTACAGAAAATCCTTTTGTATGCCAGAAGATTTGCTCTGTGCAGGCACAAATTTCTAAAATTTTCCCAAAGTTTCGCCATACTGCAGCGGCAAACTCCATTTAGTACAAACATTTATACAAACCAAAAATGTAAATCATTCCTACTAGTATATGCATCTGAAAGTTCGATGACGACCAAAACAATAACAAACATTTTCAGACTCACAAATAGTTTCACTAGAAAACAAAATTTTTTCCTTAAATACCTGATGTCAGTGGCGTGTAACCTTTGTTTGCAATATTTACTACCAGATTGGCAATAGAAGTTACCAGCCTTGTTACTCTACAAGAACATATTCACAATTCTCATTTACATCTAATCACTTTGGGATAGCCCCACAGTTTTGCCGCTGATCACGAAAAACTTTTGAAATTAATCCCTGTTCCTATGGCAGCGACAAATCTAATCGGCAATTCAAAATTTCTTTCCTTAACAAAAAATGCATCACCTCGCCCAAATATAACGCTCGCAAATGTTCAAACACTTTATCGTCAATAAAATAATATAGTTTCTGTTTCCTATTTTGCAGTGCCGAAACTTTTCTTTTACATGATTCGGTATCATTGCATAACATTTCATTATTCATCTGATAAAACATGAATGTTATATGCCTTATACATAACTCACGAACACACCACTTTCTATTTATTGTGTGTTATTTCCTAATATTTAATTCTACAATGAGGGAAAACATTTTAATACATTCATAACTGATGTTTTGTTCTATAAATATTTCTTCATACAACAATGAATATGATAACACAATATGTGTTTTTTATTACCATCTCAAATTTTCGAATAATCGGAATATACATAAAAAAAGTTATCTATCTTTATTGCAAAAAAAAAAAAAAGAAAAAAAAAGAAAAAATTCAATATGATCAGTAAAAATTTTAAATACCATCTTAGAATTAAATTTTTCAACTTGTAAAATTGGAATTCGCATATCCTTTTTGATAAGAAAAATTTGTGTAATCCAAGGTTTTGCCACTGCTCACAGTCCAACTTCCTTTATTTTACTAATAAAAAACTTGAATTACAGCGTTTAGCCAACTCTGGAGAACACTTAATCTTAAAAATTTTAACTTTAAATTTTTTTTAAAAAAGCCTAGATGATTACTAACATTTAATCGTATGATCATGGCAAATATATAACAATACTTTGGTATTATTCTGATAAGCTTTAAATTTCTGATGGGAAAAAAAAAAATTTAGCAAAAAATCAAAAAAAAAAAAAAATTCTCTATATTTGCATGCTATTTTGTAGTTATTTCCTAAAATATATCGTATGGCAGTATTTCAAGTGAAACATTCCGCTTTGGAAAATCTCTTTGTTAGTCATGCAGAAATCACTGTTAAAAATTCCTGATAAAAATGCAGATTCATATATTCGGAAGAAATAGAAATTCTAAACGCCTTTTTGCATATGTTATTATAACAAATATTGTACAGAAATCTTTTCCTCTTCGAATGATGGTATAATCTATCCCCAAAAAAAAATACACTTAGTGTTCAACGCTCGCAAACTCCCTTAAGTTAAGAAGTTAAGTTAAGTTAGGTTAGTTAAGTAAGTTAACTTAGTAGGTAGGTTAAGGTTAATTTAGGTTAGGTTAAGTTAGGTCTAGGTTAGGTATAGGTCCAGGTTAGGTCTACACGTTAGGCTTAGTTGCTATGTCAGGTCAGGTCAGGTCCAGAACAGGTCAGGTCACGTCAGGTCAGGTCAGGTCAGAAAAAAATTCATTTCTCCCCTAAAACATTTATTTATGTATCATAGAGGCAGATGACTGTGAAATTTTTAATTTGATCCGGAGCTCCCCTTCGCTGAACCCGTGGGCGCTTAAGTAACTTTCACCATATATATATATATATATATATTATTTAATTATATATATACATATTATATATATATATATATTACTATATATATTATATATAGTACTATATTATATATATATATATATATATATATAATATGATATATATATATATATATATATATATAATATTATATTATATAAATATTATATATATATAATATATATATAGTATTATAATATTTATATATATACTATAGTATATATATATATATTAATGTATTATAATATAGAACGGCGCCCGGGATAGGCGCAAGATAGCCGGGAAAGATAGTATATATATATAGATATATATACTATATATAACGTCATATAGTGATATATATATATATTATATATTAATATATCATAAATATATATAATAAATATATATAGTATATTATATATTATGATATACTATATAATATATATAAATAAATATATATATATATAATATATATTCTATATTATATATATATACTGATATTTATATTATATTATATAATCACTAGTATATATATATATATATTTATCTATATATAGTATATATATAGATATATATATATGATATATAATATTATTATATATAATATAATCATATATAGTAATATATATAATAATATATATATTGATATTTATATATACTATAAATATAGTATTATATATATATTATTATATATTTATATATATAGTATATATATAAATATACTATATTTTTATAATTATATTATATATATATATATATAATATATAGTATATATATATATATATGCTATCGTGCTATGTTCAAGTTTAATGATAAAGCTTTGCTTAAGTATACATAGAGTACAATCTGTGTTATACTTAACAAACTTATCATTAAACTCTGAACTAGCAGGGACCTAAACCAAGACCTAAACCTATTACGGATCGATCGGTTGCTGTAAACTGAACCTAACCAAGCATTGATCTACAGATAAGAAAAAATATGAACCGTCAGAAGATCCTGGCGTCATTAGTGTTACAAAAATATATAATTATTATAAAAAATTTGGTTACAAGACGGTCGTCATGGGAGCTTCATTTAGAAATACTGGTGCGGTTTGAAAGATTTCCTATTTTTGAGAATTTATTTTAAAACTTTTTTTTCGACTTTGCTTGATACAATTATAGTCTAAAAGTAATTAGATTTTAGGTATAATATTCTTTTACAAAACATATGTTTCTTTTAAAAGTTTCAAAATTCTAAATGTTAAATTGCAGGGGAAACAAATAAGAGCGAATTGCAGATTGTCATGAAAAAATGGCGTCCTGTCATTGCACCTTGTATAAATGTGTATCTTGGAAATTATTGGAAGGTATAAAATATAATCCCAGGGGAATTTTCTAACTAGATATTTTATTGTATATTTAAAATTTAAAGTCATTTCGATCATGGGTATTTGCGTTATTTTAGAAAATGGGTAAAAATTGATATGGGTCTAACGGTTGGGTTTACAAAAAATTGCCATAAATCAAACTTGTGTGCCACTTTAAAAATTTAGTGAGTTTTAGCTAAAACCATAATAAAAGTATCGCAAAGTTCCACAATTGCTTTTTTTTAATCATGTTAATTTTTATCTATGTTTAATTCTTTCTTTTATTTTTTTTTTAATAATATTTTTAAAGGTGTTCGAGGCCGACGGAGGGACAGAGGGGGGGACGATGTCCCCCCCGGTTTCGTCCCCCGCTGAGGCCGAAAGACCTTAGACTTTTTCAAATCTTTGCTATTTAAACCTTTGGGTATTCTTTAGTAAAGAAAAAAAAGAAAACTCGATTGGCAACCTTGTCGCAATCTTTGCTTTGATAGATAATCGAAGAAAAATCGAATTATCATTGTTCGTTCGATATATATCGGGTAATAACTACCCTTTAAAGGAGAAGTTCATATATTATACTATTATAATGATATATATATATATATATATATATTATATATATATAATATATATACTATATATATATATATTATATATATATACGAATATATACTATATTATATATATATATATATAATATAAATCAAAGATTAATAAAGAAATAAATTGCTTGGTTAAAAAGACGCACTGCATGCAAAGTTATATAATATCAAAATTTCCCAAACTATAAGCTCGCAGTTCTGCTTCCAATTCCTAAAATTTAAACCTTCGGAAGAATTCTTTCTCTGAAATATTAAAAGCTATAAAAAAATCATAACAATATCAGATTTGTTATGCACTAAGATATTTCTTGAATACGATATTCAAGTATTATATAATATTATATATATAATATATATATATATATATCTATATATTATATATATATATATATATATAATATATATATATATATATATAAATACCATATATATAAATCACATATATATAATATATATATATATTATATTATATATATATAGTAAATATTAGATATATATATATATAATATATATAAATAATATAATATATATATATATAATATATATATATATACAGTATATATATATAATCATATATATATATATATATATA
This sequence comes from Trachelipus rathkii, assembly GCA_015478945.1. NCBI lineage: Eukaryota > Metazoa > Arthropoda > Malacostraca > Isopoda > Trachelipodidae > Trachelipus > Trachelipus rathkii. Next base: position 81,684 of record JABUQX010043426.1, on the reverse strand, counting down.
CTAAGTATATATAGTATATATATATAACATATTAATTAATAGATTATATATATAATATATATATATATATATAACGTATATATATACTATACTATATATTATATATACTATATATATACTATTATATACTATATATATATATATACTATATTATATAATAATATTATAACATAACACCAAAAATCTGCATAACATTGGAGTAATAAAGAGTACTATATATATATATATATATATAATATATATATATATATATAATAGTATTATATATATATATACTATATTATATATATAAGCTATATATATATATATAGTATATATATATAATTAACTATATATATATATCATAATGTTATAATATATATATATATATTGATATATATATATAAATATAATTATATATCTATATAATATATATATATATATATATATATAATATATATTATATCTAATACTATATATTATATATGATATATATACTATATATTATATATATACAATTATATATATATATATATATATCTATATATATATATTAATATAGTAATATATATATATATAGCAATAAGTGAAATAGTGTCCGGTACCTTTATATATATTATCTCTTTATTCGAAAAATGTACTTTACTAATTCGCTTTGAGTCATATAAAGGATTAATATAAAATATATTATCCAAAATTAATGCAAACTAAGCCATCAGTCTATAACTGAGAACGGGTTATATATTCGAGATGTGAGATAGGCTTCTGATATCATATAAGGCGAAAAGGGATGAAGAAAAATTCCGGACTATTATTATAGGCCGTCTTATGCAGTATCATAATTAACAGAAAGAGGAGAGGTATATTGTATAGGAGTAAATAGAAATGTTTGTTATGTCTGAACTCTGGACATTGTACAGACCTGACTCTCAGACTCTTATCACTGTGATTTACATAGACACTGGTGAAGACCTGATAATTCACTGAAGAACTCACAGAGGAGACGCAGCAAGTTTATAAACGGCATGAATGCTGGATACTCTCAAATTCCATTAATTTAACAATCTGAATACACATAATCCTAAATAAAGCTCATTAACCTTCAACCTAATACCTAAATACTCATAAATCACTATACCTTAAATCGTAGGCCGTAAACCAATACCTATAACCTACACCCTAACCTATAATAATTACATCATGTAAACTGCTATACGTTAAGCTTGTAACGGAGGACGTTGCGCGTTGAAACGACTAATGTAATCTTTGTTGTTGGGTATTAAATTTAATACACCATTCTGAAAGATGAGAAAGTTAAATTTTCATAGCTAAAACTAAAAATTGTTTTAATGACGCTTGCAATATAACTTTTAAATTTTGTGTAATTTTTTCTACATAGATTTTCAAGAAGGTAAACAAATATATCAAAATTATTATAAGCAACTTGGATTTTAAAAGCAAATTTTTCTCGGTAATTTCTAAGCATGTGCTACTAATGAAGCATATTTATTTTTGGCTGCAGCAGAACCTTTAATATTTTCATTAACTTTTTTACTGCATTCATAGAATTTACAAATTAGCTTTTTAAATGATGCGGTGGAAGTCTGGTAGATTGTTACTACTTTGGACTACCAAGTACCCTCGATGTGCTTAACCATGTAATGTTTATGTTTTCAGGTATCAGAAATATTATATACTAAACTTTTCACTTTCTAAAATATGGAAATTAAAACGTAAATGGAGGAACGAAGTTTTAAATTTAGATTTACTTGCAAATAATAGAACTATGTTTGCTACAGTCTTATTCTACTTTAGTGTAAGGTCTCCGGAAAGCATTAATAAGTTACCAAGTTTGAAATGCTATAACAATTGATGTTCTGAAAATAAAGCTATCAAAATATATATTTTCCATTAGTGGTACTTAAGAGTTATTCCAAAATAAGATATTCTTGTTTATAATTAATGATAAACTATCAAGCATACCTACCTCCTGAACTTGGCTGCACTTCGCAATTTGTTTCTTAATAGACGGAATATCATAATTCACATTTCGTATTAAATATTGAGATGCTTCAGCCAAATGCACATTATCGTATTCGTATAATTTGACAACCTCCTGCCAATCCTGAAAATACAAAAAATGAGGTTATTTTTTGCAACAATAAATATCATAAAAATATATCCTATAATTTCTCATGGAAAATTAAATTAATTTCCAGGTCTTTCATAAATATCCAAAAGATAAAAGTTTGTATAAGGAATAATTGTACTAATATAATGTAATGCAGTTTGAATTACCACAAATTATGCCAAATAAAAAAAAAATCTACATCAATACATTTTTACACTACACAGTAAAAAACAAAAGTAATGGAGTCTTCTTCAATTACTATAAAATGAAACGCTAATAAAAGAATAATACTATAGGAGTTTAACTCTTACCTTCATCCTCTGGGAGGTGTACCAACCAAATATGTTCTTTGACTCTTTTTCTGTTTCACGAAGTATTTCTATTATTTGCAAACAGTGGAAATAATTTATATCTGAAAAAATAAAAATAAAATAATAAGTCAAATGATGTACATACATTATTCTAAAAAATAATGATCAAAAGATAATTTAATAACATTATAATAAATTGTGAGATAAATTATTTAATAATTAATTATGAAAATAATTAATCGAAAATAGAAATAATAAAGGAAGAAATTAGTTAAAATCACTTTATATATATAATATTATATAATATTACCGTAATATAATACAGTATTAATTAAAAGAAAAATAATACATTAACCATTATAGTTATAAGAATGAATTGATACATTTGTCCTTTATATGAACTAATAATAAGTGAAATTAATCCGATTATAATTCGTTAGGTGATTATATTTATAAACTAATAATATAATATATATTAAAACAACTATCTATTAATATTGTAGTCTATGATATTATCGGATAATACACATAGAACTAATTATCTTACATATCATAATATAAGTTATTATTATATTGTATATTCTAAAGTATTCCAACAACAATCCTAATTCTTAGTAAGGTCTTAACTAATATGAACAAATCCAAGTATAATTCGAGTGTAAATGTAATAAATGTGATGTGAGAAACTAAATACCAGTTTATAATAATTATATGGATCTAAATATAATAAATGATTTATGAATCTAAAGCTGACGAAGTTTAATATACACTAATTATTTTATATTATAATATAAGTTAAATTATTAATATATATAATATAATAATAATTAAATAAAATATAATAATTTTGTAAATATAATATGTATTTTAGTTATAATTAAAATAATAATCATAATATATATAATTAATCTATATTAATTTAAATTATAAATTTATTAATATATATAGTATCTATAAATAATTAAATTAATATAATTAGATTAATGAATTATTGAATTATTATATATTAATTATATTAAATAATAAATTAATATAATTAAATATAATAAAATTATATAGATTAATAATCAAATTCTGATATAAAATTAGCAATGTAGAATATATAATCAGTCAACTTTTCTCTTATATAAAATTTAGTATTAAATTAATAATAAGTAATAATGAATTAATTATAATATTAATTATAGAAGATTTATACTTAAACTACAACCGGAAAAAGTTATCTACCAGGAAGCGAATACTTCTTAGGTATAAGAAATAGAGTTTTCCACTCGACCATTGATATAATTTAATGTCATTATAAAGTTACTAAAAATTATAAAACCAATATAAAATTAACAATTTAACCCAAATCTTTATACTATAAAAAAGGAACGCCATGGCTATTGATTTTAAGTAAATACAAATTAATTTTTATAATATAATATAATAAATATACTCATATAATATTGCGTAGAGGAATATGTTATTTCCCATATTCGTATTTTTACTGGAGACTTTTATCAATTAAAATTATAGGTTATCCGTTATTAATAATATCTTAGGATTTTTTCAAAAGACGTTAATTCATATCTATTATTATATTTAATCATTTATTTAATTACAAAAAAATCTTGCTTTGCAGTTTTAATAAGATATAAATTTTGTAGATTTATTTGCTATATTACCAACCCATTAGTCTGGTAATTCAATGGTAAGGCATACGAGGAAGATTAGTAGTTAAAGATTAAAAGAGAAACTCTATTCAATATTATATGATAGACTAAGATTACTTATTATCAACAGTAGAGATATAAGCAGAGTTATTGAAGAAATGACTAAGAAGATAGGTATCTCTGAGTTAAAAAGTAGGGATTGATGTGTGACTTTTTATGTTATTTTTTTCCATGTGTACAAAATTTTTTTTATTTTCAGTTATATGAAAGATGATGATAAAATGATTCCTGGAGTTAAAAATTGTCATACAGCAATCGAAGAGACATTTAACGGGTTTTGTAATTCTGTATATACTATATTGCAAGAATAAATTATTGTAGAAAATCAATATTTTATAAAAGGTTTTTAATATATAAAAACTACATAGGGTATTTCTTTATGTGAATATGTTGTTAGAAACCACAATCACTAGGTTCTTCTTCAGGTGTCATATTAAAAATGAGAGCATAGTAGGTGATAGGATCATTAGAGTAATTTGAGAATAATATGATAAGAAAATTTCCTCACTTCTGTTTGCCCCAGTACTAAAGCCTGTAGAGATTAAAATACATAAGCATACCTTCAAATTATACATGATTAGTTCACTCTTATTGATAATATAGTATGGAGAATGCATAAGATGCTTCATTTATTCGGGATATATATACAACCTCATTGCATACTTTTCCATAATAGGATATTAGAAGTGAAAAAACGAACATACATCATAGTTTATCATTTAATATCTAAAATATAAGGAGATGCCACAGCATTATTAGGTTAGAATATACGTGTGTCATCACATAGATTTCAACTACTATTTATCCCATAGATAATTGAAGAGTATTGTTGCGCAGTCTATCATCATCTTCATATTATGAGGGGCTATGTAGGATTATTACTTCCTACTATTTAAGGATATATCAGTCAGATAATAATCTCTGCTATCCTTATGACCGCAACACTTCTATCAAGAAGTATTTACATTAGTCCTCCCTCGATATAGTCTATCGTGGATTAAGTCGAAATTAGTTAATTACTTCATACATCTTACGAGTATTCAGCATTCCTCCAGCGTATCATAGCATAGATATTAAATAATATATAGCTATTTTCATATTCACCTTTATATAGGATAATATATTCTATTGAAGAATTATTTATACATTATCTTGTTACCTATTCTTCAAATTTTTATAAGGTAGGGAATTTATTATGAAGAATGTTTATAGGAAATGTAAGTTAGTATGACTGACTCAACAAAGCGGTTTAATAATACTATTACAAATTTGAGAAATACTACAATTCAGGCTTATTTATTTGTGTTATTATTATTATTTATTTAATTTATCACTTATTTAAATTATTATTTCTTACTTAATTACAATACTAATTACGAAAATCTTTAGTTATTATTATACCTCCGCATTTTTTTTTTATCTACAGATATATTATTTGATTTATATAATTATAGAATTAGGTAATTAATATTATAATTACTTATTATTTACTTATTATTATCTAAGTACAACAACTAAAATTATTTTAATAAGTTGTGATAGTATATAATATAAGCCTAACATAGAGGTTCCTTAAGGGGAACAACACGAATATTTCTGAAGCAGTTTGTTAAATGTTAAAATAATATTTTTATCATAGCATTCTATACGATTCTTAATATTATAATTGATTTGTTTATTAGTTATTTATTAATAATTATTATAGTTCATATGTTATTAGTCATGTGTAATAAACGATGTCTATTTAAATATAGCTTGATAGATCCACTGGATCATATATGGACTAATGTACCTTATAATTTCTAGAATTTTATTTTACCATATCATAATGTTATATTCCCATGATTCTCTATTATATATATTCCTATTTCAAATACCAATTTATGTAACTGCATAATCCTTTTTATTTGTTAAAATAATTAATCTATAATTACAGGTTTTTATTTTATTTTAATACTTAAATATTTATCTTTTTATTTATTTATCTATAAAATATATACTCGATGAAATTTTACATTCAATAGTACGTTTGACGTATTATTAGCGTAACCAGGTCTTTATAGCCTTTATCACTAACTACAATTTATTCTTTTCCACCCTGAAACAATTATATATGATACTAAATCACTAAATAGTAAATATTAAGTTTATTAAATCACGACCAAGGGTATGCTCCTTAATATTACTAAATCATATTATTATCTCATAAATAGCCTCCATAATATGAACCAAGGCTTAAAATTAATATATGATGATATTAGAAAATGAATTAACGATTAAACAGAATCTAAATGTACGCCTTTTGTACAATAAATGTATTGTATATATACTATAATAGTATTATAAATTAATTAATTAATTATAATTATATCTATAGATCCTTAATAATATATTAAGCATATAATAATTAAATTATATAATTTTTTGAGATTAGCTCAGCTATTATTAGATATACTTCTATAGATAAAATATTAAATGATATAACAAATAAATATAATTAGTAAAATATTTATTCATAAACTAATAATAATAATACCATAATAAATAATAATTTGTGTTTAATTAAGTTTTATATTGATTTAATCTTATATAGTAATATTTTTGATAATAACTCTTGTAAAAACTCAAAACATTTTGACAACAGTAACAAATGTTCCAGTGATGTCACCGTCGTACAGGTAAATTAGATACTGAAATAACATCTTACACTATGACTAATCTATAATTTTACTCGGCTACTATCAATCACTCAAGATATAATACATACGGGATCAATCATTACTCTCGTTCAGGTATAAATAATTCATAAATACCTGATTCTATGATTATTTATATTATTACAAAAACCAGAAGGTATTCTAATTATTATTATAAACTCAATTGAAAGATAATTACTATTCAATACAAACTTTCTTTCATTCTCGTTATTTGTATATTATATCTACCTGAAGCATTGACGATCATATGGTGTTAACTCCAGTCTTTGTCACTACTTTTTAAGACTAAAAGTATATAAATTTCCACAAAAGACATCATAAAATTTCAATACCAAACGTACTCTGTTAAATAAAATATCCCAATGGATTAATTATTATTCTGATATAATACGTACCTATAGTAATTATCATTCTATGAAACTTATACTGATAATGAAAATCTGTCACAATAAAAATTTAAAAATTCCGATGTTTATTCATTAGTAATAGCGTATCACTTTCTGTAGTACCTCTTCCTGATATGCCAAAAATATTAAATTAATTAATTACTGTCCGTTTTCCTACACAAAATTGGAACTTTGCTGAAAATCAATTACTAAATAAGGTTTAAAGATGTATAATTAAAAATCGTAGCTTGGAGAAGCACAGGTAACAATCTGTTAGATTTTTAGCAATTTTTATATGCTAAAGAAACGATATAGCACAAATGTATTATACAAATTATTTTTTGTCAGCTAATATTTTTAAAAATAAAAGACAGTATAAATATTAATAAGTTTAATTTAAGTTTATTTTATTTTAATTCCATCAATTTTTTTTTTTTTTCAACAAGTTTCGGTTCTTTAAGGAAGATTGAAATCGGCTTATGTAAAAACAAATAAAAAAAAAAAAACAAAACTATACAAGAAAGTCTATTTTTGTTATGTCATAATAGTAGTATATTTATTAATATATTATATATATCATAATTACATATAATATATATATATTAGTTATATAAATATATATAGATATAATATATATATATATTAATATTAATTATTATAATATAATATATATATAATATACATATATATATATTATATAGTAAGTATCTTCAATATCAATATTATATAATCAGTTAATATTTTTTTGAAAAAAATTTCTACCTAAATAAAATTTCTATAATTACATTTAAAAAGGGTTATTTATTTATATTTTTTAAGAAAATTTCATTTAATAGGTGTGAAAGGCCTTCTAATTACCTGTAAGGTCTTTACCACCAAGAAATTTTCTTAAAAAACTTAACTTTTCAGAACTTAAAATTTTTTACAAATTCCAATCTTGAAAAAAATACCATATTATATATATAAACTATATATATTATATAATATATAATTATATATATATAATAATTATATAATATAGTATATATATATTAATAATATATTATATATATATTAATTAGATATATATATTAAATATATATATATATATATATATATAATATATATCAGATCTGAACTCCTCACGTATAAGGCAACTAGCGCACTATTCAAATTTTGTACCAAACCATACCCTAACAATTTTTAAAATGACATACTAGACAATAACCACACCAATTCTCTCTCTCCTAATAGCCGCCTCCTATGACATAACTAAAGCAATTTTTTATTATACCTATGCTTTAAATAATCAAAATTAGAACTTAAAGCTAGCAAATATAAACTTAAACCAAGGTGTATAATACTTATATATATATATATAATATTAATATATATATAATTATAATATTACTATAATATAATATAATATATATAATATATATTATATATAATATATATACTTATATATTATATATTATATAATAATATTATATATATATGTCAGGCGTTTAGTATACTATATATTACCGTTACATATATATCTTTAAATAACATATTCTTCAACATTTAAAACGAATACATTTGATAATCTGTCCAATTCTATGGATACTATGACAAATGTAAAAAAAAAAAAATTAATATCTCCCATCTCAACAAATTCTTTAATTCTGCATTGGTTATTATAATCCTGTAATTTCCCATTAAAAAATGTAAAAAAATAAAGGATAAAAACAAAATTAATTTAATCTAATTTAAAAAAAATAGTATAAATAAATAAAAAATTTAAAATTAGCCCTATTTTAACTAACTAAAGGTAAAAATATATACCATTTTATTGTTTCTCGGTTAAAAATAATTATTTTCTTCGTTAAAATAAATAACTTTTCTATTACTTTTCTTTCTTTTTTTTAACGTTCACACCTGACATTACCGCCAATGATATAATATAACTAATATATATATATATTATATGTCACGTACCCTACACGATATGACAGATATATACTTCTCTGACTCTCGGGAACACTGATATATACTTAATGTACCCATACCTCCACTCCGTCTCCCGAACCCGCACTTATGTCTTTATGAGATATGTTCAGCTAGTTCCTACTGCCATTACCCTAACTTATAATGATAGATACTTACCTAATACCCTGTGTTCCCCGTCTTTTCAGAACCCCCTGTTTTACCGTATATATAAAGCATTATTTTTCACTATGATGGTATGGGAAATTTTATACCAAGTATATCTACCATAAAATGTTATTCAATGTGATTAAAACTTTACATTTTACAGTTAGTCCTTATATAGAAATTATTTATGGTTTATCTTTAGTTGTATTATGATCGTATATTGGATCACTAAGACTATGGTATATTGTCCACTCCAGCACTATTACCAGGTTGGCACACTGGTTATCTATTGTTGTGTCCAGTTTACTCTGAAAATATATATTGTATAAATAAGAAATATAAAAATATAAACAAGAAAAAATGTAATGACGGTCTACCTCAGGGCTTAGCCCTGTTTTGTTGTAATATTAATCATTATATTAATATTTTATCAAAGTTTTCCTCTGTTATACTTATTGGCAATACAAAACTCAAACGAAGAAAATTACTCCTATATAAAGCCCCAAAAAAAAAATAATATCATAATGTTCTTTTAACTTTTTATCATTATTATTATAACTTAAATTTTTATCTGGAGAAACGCTCAATTAACTGGAGAAAATATGGAGATAACGTTCGATCTGTATCTGCAGAAATCATAGGAGAATCATAAAATTGTCAAGGATTTTCACAGTTCTTTTACACTACAAACTTATTACAGATGCTTGGAAATTCTTTTATTGCGCCACACTGCTTTAACAACTTATTACGGGTCAATGACGTACTCGGTAAGTTAGGCTGAATATTCAACCTTCCTGGGGGAAAACATGGAACCACCAGACAATATGAAGGAGGGATAAATGACGAGATAATTATACTCGAGAGATAGTATTTTTATATATTACATAAATTTATATTTATATGTGTATTTTATTCTTCTACCATATAAGCATGAGCTATATTTGATTAATAACTATAGAGCACACTATATATTAATAAGTTTTACTTTATTGCATAAATAAATTTTAGCAAACAGTTAGAAATTGAACTTCTTTGCAAAGGCGCTGATGTGCCAAAATATAGGCCTAGGCGCACTAGGTCCGGCGGCATAGGCGCAGGCGCACTCAAAAATTATAGTATATCTAGTATATATATATCATATATATATATATAATTAGTATATTTTATATTGATTAATTAATATATATATATTTATAAAGTAATATAAAATATTTATATATTTATTATATAATATATTTAATAAATATATAATATTATATGACATAGTTATTAGGTGAGGTATGAATGGGTGAGAGAGTGACAGATCATACAGCAGCCGTACCCCTATATATATGGAGCTAATTTTACACCTATCACTAAATTACATAGAAATATTAAATTCTTTATCTAATTTAATTCGAACATATCTAAATATATTCCGGTATACTATATATATTATATATATATATATATATATACTATATATATATATACTTATTATATATATATACTATATATAATATATATATATATGTATAATTTATATATATATATATATATATCATAATCTATATATATATATCTATAAGTAGTATAATATATATATAATTATAATTATAGTTCATAATAATAATTAATAAATTATAATTATAATTATAATTATAATTATAATAAGAATAAGAATAATAATGATAACTAATAATAATAATAATAAGTAATAATAATTAATATAATAATAAATCAATAAGTAATATAATAATAATAATAATAATAATATTTTGTATAATAGTATAAATAATAATAATAATATAAATAATATTAATAATATAAATGAAATAAATAATAATAATAATAATAGATAATAATAATTAATAATATAATCATAATATAATTAATAATAATAATAAATAATAATAATAAATGAAAAATAATAATAATATCATAATAATAATAATAATAATAAAATAATAATAATAATATAATAATAATATAATAAAATGAAAAATAATAACTAATAATAATAATCAATAATAATAATAATAATAATATAATGATAAATAATATATATAAAATTTTAACTACAAGATAAAATAATTTTGAAAATGAAGAAAAAGTTTCATTTAAGACAATAAAAAATACAAAATATCTACTTAATGAAGCTTTACAAATTTAATTTAAAAAGTAAATAAAATCTCTTTATTCCGATTTTTCCCATTGGATCAATAAAATGTATCTTAGTTTTCACCAACTGTTACAAGGTAAAAATTGTATTTGCTCCATGGTTTAATTAAAGCTCATGTATAATAATATATATATATATATTATATAGTATATATATATAGTCACGTATA
>JABUQX010043426.1:0-55000 GCA_015478945.1 Trachelipus rathkii | reverse complement strand
AAAATTCAAAACTGACCCTAGCGTAAAATTTAACATTCAAGAGTATCTTCAATAGATTGTGGTCAGAGTTCCGATAGAGGGAATATGGTGTAAATTTGAACAAGGCAAGTTGCAGTAAAAGTTAATGAAAAACATATAAAATCATCAAACAATGCGTGGTTTCAAATCCACGCAAATCTCAAGGTTAGGACCGAATTCTGGTATAATGTGTAGGTTTCTATTTAATTAACTGAGTCAGGATCGTGTTAAGAATACTGAAATGGTTTTGGATCTCCTCCCGTAGATAATATATCAGCTGCATCAGTATGTAAAAAGAGACCCAACCCTCAGTATGGATAGTACAGTTGAAAATGACCAATAATAGAGAGTATCTCTAGCATATGTTGGATGGGAAGAAGTAACAGATTTTCAAGCTAGAAAGATGCCACAAAATAAGGAGGTGAAATAATATAGCATTCCAAAGGAGAGCAGTAGCAGAAAAAACAAGATAATGGTAAGTAGTATAGATGGAAAAAGTATTAGTAAGACCACAGAACATCAGAAATTAGGAGTTCAAGTCTCAAAGACGTGTACAGGAAATGAAATGATTATTATAAATAGGCAAACAGATTCCAACTCAATTTAGTCACTTGAATATTAAATAGAAAAAACCTAGTATATCAGAACCGACCGTATTAGGTACAATATTAAGTTTTCAATTGAAAAAAGAACACCCCTGGCTAGCTTGGTCTCATGACTGTAAATAAAAAAAAAATAAAATTAGGATAGTAGAGCTTAATCACGAAGGTGATATTCCACAGGTTATTCGATGTATAAAGCATAAATAAATACAACAAGACGAGCGTTGGCTAAATGTCCAAATAAAGAAAACTAGCCCAGCTGACAGCGCCCCATCTACAATCATCTCTGTCATTTCATATACATTGACACAGTATCACCACATTACAAAAAAATACACAAATCAATCTAAATACACAGACCCTACACACAAAAGTCACTGATATGAGGAATTTACTAAAAAAACTGGCGCCACCGACTAAAAGCAGATACGACAGACAAGACAGAACCCACACACATGCACTCAGATACATCAAAAAAATGATAAACAAGGTGTTTTATTTCAAAAATATTCCATTTCATTTTCCAGTAAGTACTAACCAAAATAAATTAATATATCTAGCTTTTTATGTTTTAACAATTGATTACACATATACTAAGAAATATTCTTAACTACTACAATAAAAGATATTAATATAATGATAAAGAAGAGACAGTTCGAACATTAAATTCAGCTCTAAAAAACTGCAAAGACTAAATAACAACAAAAAAACGCATATTTATTAAAAATCAGAATCTAACAATAATATAATAACCCACAAAAACCATACAATACCCACCAAGACTTCATATAAAGATAATAAACCGATAGATATCATTCACATATACTTTACAAAAATTGCTGAGTCAGCAACAAACATAAGAGACTTAATCGACATAGTCATGTGAGCGAGAGGCCTAGTTCCTTATAGAGGTGATTACATTCACACACTAACATACTAAAAGTATAATGATCATCGCTATCTGAAGCTGATTGAGGGAGGGAGTGATTAAGATAATCTTTATAGACGCATATTCAAGCAATGATAATAAAGGAAACCTTGGGGCCCATTATTATACAATGCTCCAAACATGAAAGGATACTCTAATTTCTGATAGCAAGCATCTTACTTATATATTATTCATAAGAATACCTCAATCTCCCTTATCTAATTTGTCAATTTGAACATATTCTTTAGTCTCTTGTATGACTGTATCTATAGCTATCCTTTCTATGAAGGCTTCCAAAACTGGCTGAGTGCTCTACTTGAAGGTGAAATTAACGAAAGATACAAAGATAAGACAAATAAAAAGGACGCATAGACTATAATGATAAAAAAAGTAAAACATAATATAAATCACTACTGTACATCTTACAAGATAGGTGTATAATTATTTGACATGAGAAGCAACAATAAAGTCAGATAATACATGCAGTATGACCACAAAGAATAGAGGATTAGCTGAAAAAGCGGATTCAACATTCTGAGTAATCTTTTTTGTCAAGCTAGTAAGCCCTCCTTGGCTAGTGAGAAAAAACATATCTAACAATACGCCTGATTATTAAAAAAGAAATTATATATACGACACAGGAGAGAAGACACACATTACTTCATTGGATATTCAGCTAGCGTAGAGAATTCCAATATGAATACCTTATTAATATATCAGATTAACTATAATAGATTAGGTATCAAAAGTTTCTTAATTAATTCATCACACAAACAAAGCATAAAGTGTATCGCCATGTAAATTACCACAAATAACCAGATTTAAATGTAATTCAGATCTATATTAACAATGTCCTTTACATTTTTAATCCAATAGAATGAAATTCGAGATTGTAATTTCACTTGCATAAAAATAAACAGGGAGTGAAAAGGTTGTTTTTTTTAAAAAGTCTACATAATTAATGTGCAGAAGAGCAAACAATCATAATAAATATCAGAAGGAATAAAGACAAATTAAGTAGTAATCAGAAAAGGAATAATATATATATGTACCGGAAATTCATTGTAGAGAAGTTAAAAAAGAAAAGCTTACATATATACTGATTGTTAGGATGAATAAATACAAAAATAAAATATAAAAAATCTATGATTGTTATTAGAAAACTATGAAAGATGCTATACTCCATCCAATCCGCACTCTAGAGAACTATAGGATTAAAACTACTGACGATTGATATATCTGAACCATAGTAAGAGGTTGAACTATGAGAAATATATTGCAATAAATGAAGATATAAGATAAAAATTTTAATTAATACGTTTTTCACCCACCAAAAAAAATTGATTTCAGAATCTCTGGAATTCTCTCTCATTGCTGATTCCAAAAGGTCTTATCTTGAAACACTAAGCAGAGTATAGAATAAAAACGAAATCAGTCTGAGCAAATTACCTCAACCAAAATTGAGGCTGCTTTTAACTTGGGAGCTAAAAGATCACAAGCAACACGTTTTATGCACAACGTGAAAAAATTAATGAAATTTTATGGAAAATAATAAATTTCACATCAAAGAGAATTCGAGGTTCATAAAATTCAAATTAAGAACACAAATAAAAATAAAAATTATAATATCTCTATTTCTTTACCAGACTTTCCTATAATAATTAGAGAAATTTGTTCATATGTTTGATCGCTCGCATAAAAAACACAAATATTCACATTCTAAAACTAACAAAACGACTCATTTTGGTTTCTCAATCCCATCTTTGACAAATTTAGGATCTAGAGTAACTATTCTTTCTGTGGCAAAAGAATTAAATTTGTAAATGAATAAAAAGTTAAATAATAAATAATAATTAATACTAATAATATAATTATAATCATAATAATATAAAACATGATAATAATAAATATTCCCTTACCAGAAACTTTTTCCACATGAATCCTGCCAAAAATGTTCAAGAGTCATCGATCATTAGAACTTTTCGAAGAAATATCAAAAGCTTCTTATTTCTATTTCACTCCTAATTAAATAACCAAACAAACTTGCTTAACTTTCTTAAATTTATGCATAAATACTACAGCAACAAAAAAAACTTCTGTTGAAAAGAACAATTCAACCCAATGCTTATCTAATACCTCAATCTCTTCTTGGAAAAGTCTTAATTCTTATTTTCTAAATGAAAAAGATAAAGATATAGCATATACAAAAATAGGTCCTATAGTAATTGGATCAACATTACATATATTCATTATATTCTCTTTATTATCCCCATATCAATTGTAAGATTGGGATCAATAGTCAAAAAGTGATCAAATGACACAAATAAATAAATAAATATATGCAATTCAACAATAGTCTTTCACCATTCTTTACAATAAAAAAAAGCACACCAACTAGAGTGGTAGAGAAAAAAGAATATGGATCAGAGGTATTTTGATGAGGGAAGAATCAGAAGAGAGAAAGCAGCATTTAAAAAGCATCCAGAGATGAGCATTCTTAAGTCAGTTTGTTTACAACCCTTTCCATTAAATGTGATTAATAAACTACCATTTTTCAAGGCCTGTATTACAAAATGAATCTTGGAATAAATATATTAAAACACACATATTGCTATACTCAAAATTAATATAAACAGAGTTAAAGAATACCTCTTGATAAATAAAATGAATAAAATAAATCTATTCCATTTTGGATTATATAAATTAAAATATTTAAACAATATTATCTCATAATACTGGAAAGGATCATATAAATATATATAATATATTTAACCTCTTATTTAATCGAAAGGTGTGTGTATCTCTTCATGCAATGACAGAACGAAACAGTACAGATGAAGAGAGGGAAGAAGTAAACTGAAAGAGAAAAAAGGAATGGACTCATTAATTTAAAAAATAGAAGATTTAGATTAGGCCACAAAGTATAAAGATTTTTTACATACTCAACCATAAATTATATTGATCAATAATATAAACAAAATATTTATGATGTTTCATAAGGAGACTAATTATTTTTTTTGTATGTTTTTCATATAGCAAAGTATAGGTAGGAAATATATTAGACATACACAAACTAATTTAATAATAAAGCAAAAAACGTAGTAAACATAATCAAATATTCAAATACTAAATACTTTAAAAAATATGAAGATCAAAGTAGAATCCAAAATAAATGAAAATATAGGAATATACAAAAATAATCAGTAAATAAATCTATATTAGAATATTAAAAACATACTTATATAATACAATAATAAATAATATAAATAAATATAATATATATTATATATTTAATATTATATAATAATAAATATATAATATATAATCCCAGAGATGATATTAAACAACAACTGACTCCCGAATAATCGTTACTCAGTATGATCCGATATATACTATTAAACCTGAATTCCGACTACCCGAAATGGGGAACAATTTTATATACAGAAGGTCCTGTACAATAAATATTGCTCCCTCCCTGTTCAATGAGTATTTTTAATATAAGAGACTTATTAAAATAGAAGTGCTTTTTTATTTATAATCAATTTTCATGTGCCTTCAAAATTCAGGTAATTTTCTCAATTCATTGGTAAAATATAGATTAATGCAACTCTATCTGCATTAGAGGCTTCAGGAGGTTGCAGAATAAATTAAAAAAAAAAAATAAAAGTAGCTAAAAAAACCAAATATGAAAAAAATATAAAGGAGAATACTACTTAACCAATCTATGCACAACAAACCATAATAACCTGCAAGCCATAATATATCAGTGATGCAAACTAGATATCATTAGAGATAATTCACATACAAAAAAAAGTTTTAACATAAGCTAGCAATCATATTATTGAGTATGGTGATGTTCATTGTACTGTAGAAATTATTTGATGTTTTTAAATATAAATTAAAAAAAAAAACTTTTCTGTATGATATTTTCATTTTGCATTGCATGCATTTTAAATACATGAAATTGAATAAGAACTTGATAAAGTGGTTACAAAACTATTTACTTGTCATTTACCAGTTACTTCCATGTTCTTTGCTTGGGGGAGTAAGGTACATGCTGCCAGCTCTGATATATTATATGAATTTATTTTAACATTTGCTTATAAAATATTTTAGATATAAAAAGAATTTATGAATTAAATATGTTATTTTTTAATATAAAAAAAAATAAATTCAAAGTTAAAAGAAATAAAAGAATATAATAGTAACATGTTTAATCATTGTTTTTCACAACAAAATATTCCATAAGTAAAAACCATATACAATAACAAATACATAATGTAATAAGCTTACTACTATATAACAACTCATAGAATAATATAAAATAATAAATAAAATATCCATATAAACTTCAAGCCGAATAAGTACAATAAAACAGAATCTACTAGTCTACAGTAAGTATGAACGCCCTCAATGAGCAAAACAAGGAGGTATTGGAGAAAATTCACTACTGCCCTAAATATATAAACGCATAGAAGACACTCGATCTGCGTTCCAACTAGTAACCGCTAGGCCAATGTAGGACCAGTTTTCACACATAACTGAGGTAAATAAGAATAAACTCACTCCGCATAACACACCAGTATCGGTGCGCTTGCTTTGGGCAAATAAAGTCACAGTAATGAAGCCATTCACACAGCTAATTTGAAACTTTCCTGCAAGATCCAACAACAGTAGCATATACACAGATTACATTAGGGATAAAAAAAGCAAAGATTAAAAGCAAGTATTTCATTAAAAAGGAGTTTTGCAAATAGCGGGGGGGGGGGGGGAAATAACTGATTCTTAGCAAAAAATATTTACCATTTGAGAAGGAACGTAACTGCATTAATAATTGCCTAGTTTTTATTAAAAGAACTATGGCGAGTTCACGAACTGTTATTATAAAAGATAAGGAAAGTTAATGATACTAGTCAACACAAAGCAAAAATGTAAAAATATAAAAAAAAATGTATATATGTCTTTTAAATATAATAAAAATTGCAATTATAAGTTTTCCCAAAATCTGCTGTGAAAAGTTAAACAAAAAAGGAGAGAGAATGTTATATTGTATTTAGTAAAATAAGATTATTTAAATATGATACCCCACGACTACTAGAATTATTGGAGGAACATCAAGCTTCACCAAACTACACTCCCTACCCATTGTAAACGCTCGACTATCCGACTCCCTTCCTGTAAAATATAAATATATTAAATATATAATATACTATAAAATAAATAATTATAATATATATATAATATATATTATTAATATAAATAATAAATATAATATAATATATAATAATATATAATAACTATATATATAGAATATATATATAATACGAATAATATAAGATATATATAAATTATAAAAAGTAAAAACTAATAAATCTCAGATAAACTGTATATATATCAAATAATAAAGACTATACCATTCTACACTATATAAATCTATATATATTAATATTATGTACACATCCAACAAAATAATAATGAAATTATACTATTTTATAATAAATTTATAATAGTATTTATATTAACTAAAATATCATTATACAAAATATACAATATAAAAATAGAAATACAATCAAAATTTTAAAACCAAACTATTTCTATTAACAGAATAGAGATATAATTTCATTTCAACATTCGAAAATGAAAAATAATAATAAAAAAATAACTACATAATCTAATATAGTAATTAACTTATTACGTAGTAATAAATATAAATTAATAACAACAATAAGTATAAATATATGATAATATAATATTATTAATTAATAATATAATTAAATGACTAATAATAATAAAATTTAATACAATAGGCGATATACTATCATGTATTATACATGATAATATACTTACTACACAGAATTATGCTATAAGTACCATACTAAATATAAATAACTCAAACTAAATAACAAACTTAATATTATTACTATAGCTAAATCCTATCACAACTGGATGATACTATGACACCCCATTAAACTATTAAACCCTACTCATTACCTAAAAATTAATTTATTTTACTACATAAACAAAAAAAGAGCAATAATACTACTATTATATATATATATATATAATATAATATATAATAATATATATAATAATATTACATATAACGATATCATAATAGATATGCTATTAAATCACACAATCAATAAAAATAATATAATTAAATAAGAATACCAACATATATTATATTTGGAATAAAATCTAAAAACTATCACACCAATAAGCTAACCTCTAACTAAAAAATTCTCACAATCTGCTGACAAATACGACTATCCACACATGACAACGGAAAAATACCTAAAGAAATATGAAACGACGTAATAAGCGACTTAGAGAGTTACTACTAGTTAACTACACGTATATAAAATGAAAGAAATTTAAACAAGTACCAATGAACTAACACCCAGTACAAAGTGACGTCCTCCCAATCATTCGATAAAGACACCCACAAGCAAAACACATATAAACCAAGTCATTAACGTAATCATCTATAACCTCACACCCTTTTTCACACTCTTACAGTAATTTCAACACACTATCTGTTTTAAATCTCATTCACCTCAAACACATATTTTTTGTAAACACATCACAATTGATGCTCAAAAAATCGTATCCAACACATAATCACACATAATTCAGCAACTTGACCTATCTTCAATAGATATCCATACTTATACTCTAATCAAAATCTATTATATTCTTCTCTGGCTATATTACAATAGATCCTATTATTTATAGGAAAATATGGTACATAAGTAACAGTTCATCTTTATAAATATGATAATAAAACTGACCTAGATAAACATTTTGAGCCAGATGTCCATGAACCCCACAAGACACGCAAATGCAAACTTCATAAAAGACTATCCATATAAAGACTAAACGAATTTGAATTGATAATTGGTTGGGAGTCGATAGTTCGTAGATAACTTCGCACGAAGATCATTATGGACAACTAGTGCAACCACTGCAAATATAGATTATAGATATATAAATATGAATAAGCGATAGATTTCAGCGACAAGAAATATGACAAGAGATTAATAAATAGGAAAAAGGATCTTAAGATTATCCGAAATAAAGCCTTCATTTTACAACACTAACAGAGACGGGCCGCATAAACTGTATAATAACTGTATCTGGGAATTAAAGAGTTATAAAAATAAGACCAATACCAATTGATAATGCCGGGAACCGATGATAAACAAATTTAATGAAATATTCAGTCGTATGATATTATGATAAACACACATTAGGGGTAGGGAAGAGAAAATACCTGTTTGTGGAATAGAGAGATTAAGAGATAAAATTATATGAAAAACGAGAGTAGATATATAAATATTATCCCAAGCGTTAGTAAATTAAAGGAAGACAGATTAGAGAATATATAAGGAAACAATTTACGAACACCACTTAATCAGTAAAATCAGATAAGAAAAGTCTAAATTAGAGAGCAGACATAAATTTAGACAAGATAGTAAATAAGAACCTGTATAATTTTCTTTAACTTAATAATTTTATCTCGAAGAAATCAATCAAGGCAAATCACGACACACATAAGAGTGAAATAAACTATGATGAAAATAATTTAGTGAGATTCAAGACTTAGGAAAGTATGTAATGCATTTTTTCACATGCTTATTTGCTTATTGTTATTTATCCAAGATAATAAAGTATGTGAATTTCGGAGCAGCAAATTCTAAATAAAGATTTTCGTCATTTCATGCATAGTATAAAAAATACTTTTGGTAAATGAACATACATTGACGCTAAAATGATATTAAAAACATTTATTAGAACCATAAATTGCTTGCTTGTTCTGCTTAAGGAGCTGATGGAACTCATCTGTGGTCAACTCTTGGTGTTCGAGTATAAAAATACATTTGTAACTTGTTTTTACCTGTAATTCTAATTATAATAGCGATATAAAAGGCATAAATGGCATGAGAGTAAACAAGCATAGACTGGAATAACACATATGTGTGCCTATATAAGTAACGTGTAAGGAATCGATTTGGGGAAACTTATAGGACCAGTTAGCTTAACAGTCTCTGGTTGAAGGTTCTGGAAAGTTACTGGAATAGGTCATATAGATGAAATACTTTTAGAAATAACAAGGTATGTATGACTCCCAGCATCGTGTTTCAGAAAGGGTAGGTCATGTAGCAAAACTTTTAGAAATTAATGGAATTACATTACTGATTGCATTGGACCGAGGAGATCCAGTTTGATATGTATACTTAGACTTTAGTAAAGCTTTGATAAGGTTCCACATAGGCTGATGAAAAAGTTATTGCAATTGTGGTATAGGTGGAAGTGGTACATAGTTGGATTAAAGAGTGGTTTGCGAAATAGAAAACAGTGTGTAAATAGTGAAATAATTATAAATCATTCAATGGAAATAACAATCTCATTTTGAACATCAGTTAGGTTCGTTTCGTCATAATATAATATATTTAGACCAGGACTTAATGCAGTTTCTCAGTTGCATGATAGTTCTTAAACTTATCACTGATAGCTAATATGTTTTTTTCACTTTCTGCTATAATAATTCAAAAATGATATTGATTTAAATTCTTGGGTGGGCAGATAATGGTTAAATTGTAATTTTAATAGTAAAAAGTGTAAGGTTTATCACCCTAGTTTACTCAATAAAAGTTTTAACTACGAAATGAATGGGATTGGCTTGATCTGAACCAAAAAACTGTTAAGTGTTGTTAAGCAACTCACTTTCAAAGTATCTTTATCATCATTCGTAATCTGAAATAAAGCTAATTAAGTGTTGTTTTGTTTGTAATCAACTCGCACATGTCTTTACAAGAGCAAGGAAGTATATAGTAAACTGTATAATAGGCTATGTTGGCACGTATTCAGGTCTTCGTGCACAACGTTTTGGGCCCTTATTTTAAAGGAACGTCACTTAGATATGCTAGACGAGAGTGCAACGTAGCGAACAAGGATGATTTCCTGGGTTTGAGGGTAAGACCTATGAAGCGAGAGGCTGAAGAGGAGTTGAATGTGATAACATGCCCGCTACTTGCCGCGAGCACCGTAGAAACGGCACCGACACACCCACTTCCCTTGATGCTAATTGCGAAGCTCTCTAAGCTGGCGACCAACACTACTGGCTAATGCCAGGCGGCGATGTACCTCGAAAAGCCTTTACGATAATCAAAAACCTCGCCCTCCTGGAAGAGTCCTGAAAATTCCTTGCGAAAACGGATGAAACAGGTAGTTTTAAATAGACAAGGGCCTTCACAAAAGAATACAAAGGGTCGCAGCTGACAAGGGAGCCTCAATAGAGACCCCTACTCCTAACAATCTAATCTAAATCTAATCTATCATCGCAGTGAGAAATCGCTTTCCTACAGAAAACATTCCCTAACTCCTTCCGCCTCTCCTCAATAGCTCTTACCTCAATACCCAGAGAATATCAAATAAAACCATCCTTGCTGCTCAACGTTGCACACTCTCTAGCATATCTATATGTCTTTCTTTTAAATAATGGGCCCCCAATTGTGCACAATACTCTATTACTGGCCTAACTTTAGCTATTATACATACTTATTACTTCTTTGCTCTTGTAAACAACATTGCGATGTATTATGCACAGCATCTTATAGCTTTATTTTCTATGCTTCCAAACACTGATTGCTACTTTCAAATATTGCTTATAATCACACCCTAAATGCTTTTTCTTGGTCTCAGCACTCAAGCCAATCCGCCATTCATATCGTCGTAAATCTTTATTTGAGTACCTAGTGTAAGAACTACAGACTTTTTACTATTAAATTCATTGCCACTTATCTGCCCACCTAAGAAGTTTCTCAAGATCATTTTGAATCTTTTATGCATCCTTCACTATTCTGAACTGAGGTGGTCACTTTAGTATCATCTGCAAACTTAGGAAACTTAGTGCATTTAAGTCCCCTGTCTAAATCATTGATATATATATGTGGAAATATAGTGGTGGCCCCAAGCACTGAACCCTGTGGGACATCACCTTTACTATTTCCCATGAGATTTATTGCCCATTTTAGTTGTACCACTTGTTTTCTCATTTCGCCACCACTCTTTAACCAACCATGTACGACACTCCACTAACCATTGCATAATTTTTCATTTCAGCCTTATGTAAGGAACCTTTAATCAAAAGCTTTACTAAAGTCTAAATATAACAATATAACTGGATCTCCTCGGTCAATGTCAGTATTATATTTCCATAAATTCTAAAAGGTTTTGTCTGACATGACCTACCTTTCTGAAACCTTGCTGGTAGTCATACAATACCCTTGTTACTTCTAAATATTTTCTATATGACTTTCAGTACCTTTTCCAGAACCTTTAACAACCAGAGATGTTACAACCTTCCCTGAAATTTTTCAGATCAACTTTACTAACCTTTTTTTTTTTTTTTTTTTTTTTTTTTTTTTTTTTATTTTTTTTTTTTTTTTTTTTTTTTTTTTTTTCTTTTTTTTTGTTTTTTTTTTTTTTTTTTTTTTTTTTTTTTTTCATTTCATTATAAATAGGCACAACATATGCTGTTTTCCAATCAGTCTGGTACATCCAAAATGCTATTGATCGCTTAAAAATCAAATACAGTGCCTTTGCAATGCTGATACTACCCTCTTCAGAAATTCCTACATATATTCCTCAGGCCATGCAGCTTTACTGGATGCAATATGGTCTAAGTAAATATTTAATATCTTTTACGTCAAATTCAAATTCCTGTCAAGTCTAATGTGTTACGATGCATGCACGAATATTAGTCCTCCAAACTTATATCTAATCTTGTCCTCTGTATAACACTGATAGGGCAAAAAAGCATGAAAATTGTTGACCACTCTTTCTACATGAACTCGACTAATTTTCATCTGCAATTTTAAATTGGCCAATTTCCTGATTCTTACTTTTAAATTTGAAAAACCTAAAAAACATAAAGCTAAGACTTGTGTAATTTTGATTCCATAATCAATATTTAGAATGGGGTTTCTCATAATTTTCATCCCAGAAAGGTACCAGGAGAACCAAGTCTGCCGGCCAAAGTATTTCCATCATCGAAAATCTAATGGATGTTTATGACATGATACTTAACATATAGACTATCACTAGACTAATCGCAAACAATGGATTATGAGTGATTAATATCAAGTACATCCCTAATTATTGATGATTTAACAGTGGAGCAGCATGTCTTGTAAGCACCCCATTTAGTACTAGCAAATTCTCATCATATTTATAGTCTATCAACACTTGTAGACTGGGAGGCCCAAATGTGGTTGCTTCCAAAGTGAAGAGCCTCGAATAGTGAAGTCCAAAAATTTTTATGCTTTGGTACAATAAGGGAACTGGCTCTGTTGCAGGCAGAATGGGACGTTAGAAAGGACAACCTCGGTCTCGTTAAAACACTATCAGGTCATTTTTGGCACAAAATAAAATGCAGATCCATCAATCACGTGTCCAGTTCAAAATCTTGCTCCCCCGCCTCCAACGCCTCCTGGGCATAACATGGTGGTAGAATTGCATTATACTAAAGTCACCAGCATATGCAAGACTTTTATGTGGAGGCAGAGTTGGCAAAGTCAGAGATTATTATAGAGCAAACAATAAACGAAACTCAAGGCAGATCTCCCTGTGGGACCGATGAGGGCAGGCCATTTCTGAAGAGTCACATCACCTAACTCTGAAGAAGGGAGCGATTAGTTAGAAAGCTATGAAACATATTGCAAATGGATGTCCTCGAGCCCAAACATGCGTAACTTATATATAAAGGCCCATATGGTGAGACAGAATAATTGCTCCTTCAAATCAGAAAATATAAACAAGGTAACGTTTATTATACAACTCCTGTAACAAACCATAGATGATGTGCTCTAGGGTCAGAAGACAGTTCAGTGGTATCCACACCAGGTTGAAAACCATACTGCATACTTGATGGGAGAGCAAGAAAAAGATTCAAGCCACCAATGCAAATGAGCCTTTACGCATTCTTCTCACAGACCTTGACCTAATGCGGAAAAGAAATAGTTGAATAGCAAATGGAGCCTCTTTGGGTTCAGAGGAGTCCCTATTGTGGTTTAAAAAGGAAGGATGACTCTAAATCACTTCCATTGCAAGCGGGACACTTAACCCTTAGTCCAGTCAAGCATTGTACAGGTTTCGATAAAGAGCATCCCTATGAAGATAGAGGAAAGAATATTTAGGACACTTATTTATCAACTATGATCATCCGAGTGGCCATGCTATCAGGGAGGGAGGACAAAAGTTTGATTTAATTACAGAGGAAAAGGAAGGAAGGTGGGTTCAAGCTTTGGATTTCGTGTATACGATTATCAGCAAGGCAGTACTGCTGGGCTAAAGAGCCACCCGGTTGGAAGACTTGCGTCATATGTGATTCAGCAAATACACACTACTTCTCTCATGTGTAATTGAGCAGTGCTGAGATTCCCCATACATGGAGTGAGCGGGGAATGATTGTGGGACACAAGCTGTTGTCATACTCACATCAACGACTTGATCACAGTTCTTGAGTTCAGAGTAGGTAAAGTAGATAGGGCTTCTGGCCACTGTATTTTTAGCGGGCTGCGGAGCCGGCAAATGTCCTTTTATTTTCCGGCTCTCGGAGCCTCCTGCTCCGGCTCTCGGCTTTCCAGACATTTTATAATACCCGGCTCCCGGCTACCGGGCTCAAGATTTTACAATACCCCTTCCGACTCCGGCTCCAACAATTTCAAAGAATTCAACCCGGCTTTCCTGACTTCCTGGCTCGGGCATTTAAAATTTGTTTCGGTTGCTCCGAGCTCTCGGCTTGCACGGCCTCCGACCCTAGTTGATATAAACTATTCCTTCTCCTATTTCAGATCACTAGAATTATCAAGTTAATTCTGATTACAAATTTTATGAGGGTATGAGAAATTAAATGTTTGTAAATCACATCTTTATAGCTAAATTATAAGACTTTAAGAACTTAAACATTTATAGAAAATATGAGATTTTAGAATTCATGAAACAGGAATCAGTTCACATTTCTCCTAACTTTTATATATAATTCCGCTTCATCGAACGTGAACTGCCTCGTACCTTACGTTAATAGTAACATTTTTATAGGATTGTTTTTATTCCTAAAAAATGAAAAATACTCATATTTTTAGATTCACCTCAAAGTTTATTATTAGAGTTCCTCCGTTGAACTATGAACTGAACCATATCTCCGCGCCCCTAACTGGGTGCGTACCCCGTCTTGGTGGCTGGACATGCCCCGCGCCACGGGGTTAGCGTTACTGCAATATAAAGCCGATTTGATAGTCCATACATCAGATTATTCTATAGTCATCTATTTAACTATCATTGCATTTCGAGTATAGTGTTGGTATATATCTTCGCCGGCTCTTTTCGCCCTGAATATATATACTATATCCATGGTCCTTTGTAGCCATATACTATATATATATCCTATTATAGCTATTACCTATATATACTTACTGGTAATAAAACAAACTACTACGTATAATTATTATCTCAGATAAAGTTATAGTACATACTTCTATCTACCGAGCCTTCGGGCGGCGGTTTTTTGCTATATCTATATATTCATAGTATCATCGCTTCCGTCTTTCGATTACATAATATATATATACCCGGTATAATATATAATAGTATATATATACTATCATATTATATATATATATAAGTATATATTATATATATATCAACTATTATATATATATACATATATAATCTATATTAATTCACTTTTCCCCATTTGTATAGACATACTTTGCTCTCTATCACGGTGTCACTGACCACGCTGAAACCAGAATAGGAAGGGATGTGTCTAAAATAAAACCATAGTAATACAAAATTCACGTCCTTAACGTATGTCCTTAGATCGATTACTTATTTTAAAGCAGCAGAATAAGCTCTCAACATTCCACTTGAATAGGGGCAAAGCTGTAATTGTGCAAGCGCATCTTGCAAAATTTTTCAACATTCCCTTGAATTGCCTCTTTAACTGATACTTTGATTCCGTCGATTTTCATTATTGTGTATAATGATTAAAGGAACATAAGGATATGTCCGCACACGAAGAAGTGCTGGTATCAAAACGTTTACAAGTAGATTGTCCTTTATCAAGATATCCAAATAGAACCTTGTAAGAGATCTATGACTAAATCTGTGGCGAAATTTAGTCCCCGCGGGATACTGGAACAAGGTTTCTGAAAGTGATGTTTCTGAAAATGCTGAACTATCCTGACACCGAACAAGATTTCTGTTCGATTGGCGTTAGTTCAATCTTTCAGTCCTAGCTTCACAAAGAACACTCCTAGCTTTAAATATCAGATCTTGAGTTCTGAGAAAGATTCTAAACCAAGATTGTCGACAAAAAACTTCTTATTCAGTTAACATTCTTCCGCTTCTTTTCATGAACATTATTTGTGATTGCTAAACTTCCGTTCTCTAATAAAAAGTATCCCTGAAGGCATGTTGCTTTTGAGTAGTGAAAATGTGGAAAATATGGGTGTTTAATAATTCTTCGAGGGTTTTCGATTTGTTCCCACTGCTGTCGGAGAGAGAAAGTGCAGAAGTACCGGCAGCCATCATACTACTACTACTATAATCTTAAAGTTGCAGAAGCCTTTAGAAAGGCATTTAGACATGTACTTCCTCATCTTGTCTCTGACCTAAGATGCCACTTTTGCAACTTGATTTCTTTAGAACTTACATCAATGTGTGGGGTAACGTGCTGCTTTTGCCTATTGTCTCGCCACCTGCTTATAAGAGTTGCCCTAGTCCAGAGAGTGTCCAAACACTACACGCCGCGATGGCCCATGCGGCCATCTATCTTTCCCATGCGGCCAAGCTCAAGACAATTAAAACACATTTCAAGATATTGTATTTCAATGGAACTTTCAATTATTAGTTCAATTATATAACCTAACATCTATGAACTATATGAATAATACTATATTCTATATATATATATATATAATATGATATATAGTTATATATAATATACTATATATATATTATATACATATATATATAACTATTATATTATATATATAGTATATTATATATATATATATATTATATATATATTATAATATAACCGTATAATATATATATAATTATATAAATATATAATATATATAATATATAGTATAGTATTATAATATATACTAATATATAATATTATTATATCAGTATATCTATTATATATATATATATTTAATTATATATACTAACAATATACAAACAATAAAATATGATATTTCCTATTATATAATATAATATTATATAAACTAAAAAATTATAACTAATATATGAATCTTATAAATATTAAAATATAAAAAACTACAAGTCTTACACTACCACTAATATACAATATAAACATAAAGTCCGTATATATTAGTACAATTAATAAAAATAATAAAAAATAAATATAACAAAATAAACAAAATAAATAACAAAAAAATATAAATAAAAATATAAAATATAACAAAATAAAAATAATAAAAAAAAAAAAAAAAAAATAATAACAAATGCAGGCCAAAGAAGAGACATATTATAGAGTAAAATACTCACAAACGTAATGATAGGAGAACAAATCACAACGAGATAAAAATGGATGTATAGAAACCACACTGACTCTTAATGAGTATATAGATGGAAGAACCATAATGACACTGCATCTGATTAAATATGAAACTCACCACATATCACATGTGGGACAATTTTAAAAGTTACGAGGAAACAATTAAGATCTTATTCATGTATTATCAAAGATTCATATCCGAACAACAATTATTACTTTCATCGAGTTTGACATTAAATGAAAAACAGATAATACATATACATTTCTCTTATATATATATAATGATTCTTAAAGCAGTGAAAAGGGTATAAATAAATCGGTTACTATTCAAAATATATACGTTGCAAAGAGATAACTCAATAGTATTGTACTGCGACAATCTCGTATGCTAATCTAATTTAACTATGTACTCTTATGTTACTTTAGAAAAATATTTTAAGATGTAGAAACAAAATGGATTGAATATATATCGCAGAAATATGATATGAAATATTTTTATTTTGCTCTGACATCTTTGAGTTGAAATATATTGATATATTATCTATCAGTCACACATAATATTAAAAATACTATTACTTAAAAACTATATGGATACCACTAATAATATTGCTTAGCTACATAGTTAGTTAATTAATCTCTAATCTTTAAAATGACCAAAAAGCGACCTTTAATGCCATTGTTTTATAGGACTTTTTTTTATGTTTATCTATCATTCTCTAGAACTATCTTTACAAAACACTAATTTTGTCTTCCAGTTTCAACAAGACCTTAACACAAGTAATAATCTAAGCCTATATTTAAGTACAACATGAATGATTAATAATCTATGGTCAAATTGTTTCTAGGATAAGGCTTCTACAGACTCACTAATAACAATTAACAACCAATTTGAGAGAAAGAAATCAGACTTCACTGAGACAACAATTTATCACACTAATCATAAGAAAAGAAAAACAGAAGTTATGAAAAACTGAAAAAGATTCACCAATCGATACACTGTTATAATGAGAGAAAATTAAAGGTTAATTTCAGTGCTAATATCGATAGATCGACTTTAACAAATTGACATCGAATTCTGGAAAGCAAACATATAAAGGAAAATGTCGCATAAGTTATAAAAGGATCATAATAAGAATGTAATTGATCGATCCACAATATCCACATGAGAAGTTATAAGATAGATCTCTTATTAATATTGAGTGAGCATGGAATCAGAATGACATGTTATTCACCAATACACTGTAGTAAACATACAAATTCAAAAATGACAAAAATGAATAAGTAAAAAATATTTATTATTATCTCAGAGAGAAGATATATAAATTCACACCACCATTAGAGGACTATTATCTTCAGAGGCTTTAACTCTGACAGATTTTCTAAAGCAAATTAACAACTATAAAAAAAATATAAAGTATCTACAAATAACAAATCCACTAAATGTCCAAACATTTTTAAATGAAATAAATGAAAATATAGAAAATAAATTTCTGTGCAAGGGAAGCCATTATAATATATATATACACAAAATCAACCTAATATTCATCTAAATATATACCTGAAACAAGAGCAGACAAAATACATCGGCCAATTTCAATAATCATTTTCAGTTCACCCAAACAAAGGTTAACTGTTATACTGTTTCATCAACAACATATATGACGTAAGATATATAGAATACTCAGATAATAAAGTATCAAAAAATAATCATTTACGCACTAAATGTGGCAATACTAAAGACGAATATATCGAGGCGAGGTTGACACTCCATCATTATAACATATAATATAATAATACCACTACCTCAAAACACTATCAAAAAAAACATACCATATATCCACAATATACATAAATCATATAATATCACATATTTAAATCTTAAAATAATTGAAACCTAAATCTAAATGATAAACTTATAAGTAGAGTAAAGATAATAATAATAACAACCAGGAACTAAAATAATACTATATATATTATTTATATAGTCACTACCTGTTCATACATAAATAATAAAATCTACTTAATACTTTGTATTCAGCCAGAGCGAGGCACAGAGGAGCAAGCCGCACGATTTGCCGGAGACTAAAACTCGAGACTACTCGCAACGAGGCGAACCAGGTACCTTTAAATTTCTGCCTACACCAGAAACTTTCATACCTAAAGCTAAGCACGACTCCTGGTCCCTAAACAAGTCACGCACTCAGGCCTCCGGACTACACAACACAAAACCTATGACGCTCCCCACGGCTCCGGCAGCCGCTAGAAACACTGCGACTCAACAGGACAATCCTTTTACATTCAATGAAACCTCTCGCAATATGGCTCCTAAACACTCCTGCAGGCCAAAGAGGAGGGATTAGAGAGAGAGAGAAGAGAGAGAGAGAGAGAGAGAGAGGGTGGATGGAGAGAGAGGAGAGAGAGGGAAGATGAAGGTTAGAGAAGTTCGGATAAAGAGAACCAGAGAAGAGCGGAACCCCAAGGGATCCAAGAACAGATATCTCATAGAAACGGTAAATAAAGATGTTACGGCGTAAGGAAGATACGATGATAATATGAGGCACAATGTCGCGGATAAAGATAACTAGCAAATACACTATTGCCTAGCACCCTATCCATTTACTTCACGCACTCTATCACCACAATCAATAACAAACATACAACCAACCACAAAGACCCTAGTCCTTTTACGTGAATCTATCCCACAGGAGAGTAAAGAGAGAAATACACAAACTAATGACAGCTAGAAGAAGATAAATAGAGATAACTGATAAGGAGTAAAAAAGATACCCGTCAATTACAAACAACAAAAAATAACCAAACCAAATAATGCGTGACAGAAGAAGAAGACAGAGGAATTCATGAAACCAACATGATATAATTAGAGCATCAAATAAACTATAGAAGAGTTAGAAAATCCAAGTAGAAGAGAAGTGAGATAAGATTAGAAGGGGCTACACAATACTTATAGAAGAAAATAGATAGAAAAACACAAGAGAGATCAAGAAATAGTGGATACTACAAAACAAGATGAGAAGTTCACAGGCAGAGAAAGTCAAAGATTGCAAAGAGGAGAAAACGACTCCACAACAACACAAATCAAGAAGTTAATCCTAACAATAAAAAGAATCCACTACGTATTACCACCAGAGGAAGGGAGGAGTCTAAGAAGAGAAAAAGATACTGAGAAGAGAGACAAGAAAGAATAGAAAGAAGATCCCCAGTTGAACTTACAAAATATACCCCATGAAGAAAAATAACCAAAAAAATGAACCTAAAGATTAAGTGGTGGGACTTAAGAATCTATCGAACAATAGAAGCTTGCTTGTTGCTTTATAGAGATATAAGAAATACTAAAGCCCCGGTTAATGCAAATAATACTCCATGGATATATAAAAACATAACACAGAGAAAGGAACCAACCCGAGACAACAACTCTACAACACCAAGAACTATATGAGAGAAACAGCAGCATGGGATTTATACCAATAGAGTATCTCCACTGGTCAAGAAATAGAAGGAATTAGAGACGAGGATACTCACAACCACCATCAATAGATTTAGAACCAGTCCTTCACTTAGGAAGCGTATCTAACTCCACACCACGTTGGGGGGATTTAGTCTGCATCCGGTTTCACACAACCCAAAATCATCGAAAAAGAAATGCTAATGTAAGCAAAACAATTTATAAAAAACGCCCAACCTGTTGAGGAATAAGGATTCTAACACAATCTCCACAAGACAACATTAGGCGCGACACACATATGTAGGAAAAATGAGTGAATGCAAAAATCCAAAGAACATGTAGACTATGATATATCAAGAAAGATGCTATGTATATAGAAAAAAACCACTACAGCTGAACATAGGAATTGGCAGGAAATTGAGAAACTGAGGGTTCAAAAAAAGCCAAGAAGGAAGGCAACACATTAGAGTAAGATGTGGAAAAAACGAAGAGGATGAATAGACTGTGTGGAAACAATTCTGACAAAATCCATACGAAAAAGACATGACAAATATTATAAATAATAAAATTAAAATTAATTAATGAGTTGGGAGCCCTCACAGAGACCATCATGGATATAAAACACAAAATGAAATACAGGAGCAACAGAAGCAGACCTGGGTATTTGCACGAGCAGATAAAGGCAGATTACACTAAGGCCCCCAGGAAAACGAGATCCATTTATAAGGGTGAGGGGACTCTTTGAAGAGGCATAGTGCCACTGATGGTGTCAAGATAATGGGAGTGAGATAGACAATAGAGGGGGTAACGATGACCATTGACAACACATGATAGGCAGAGAGTATACTGATGTGGCAGAGAAACCGAGAAAGTAGCGATACATGCATGAAGAAGACTGAGGAGAGCCTACAAAAGAAAGTGTAAGGAACGCACATGAAGATAACCACTGAAGTATAGGATAAGATTTGCGACGGAAGGGCGAACACAACCGAGTATGAGAATATCAGTTCACATAAAAGATATGGAAATAAACATATGGGGAAATAATGAATTCTCACTGAGATTATTATGTCAGCAGAATGCACGAGTATCCGAAAAGCATGACATATAAACTAACAGGATTAGAAATAGGGTGTGGGACCCTAATAGGAAAAACAATCAGGAGAAAAACCACAATATTTTTTACAAATAGAAAAATAGTCCCTAGTACAGCAATTCTGAACAGCGAGTGAGAGAAAAGAATTTTATAACAGGAAACAAACCACACCGATATTGCAGCAGTTGAAGCAACGCGTACTTAGGAAACACAAATACTGAAGACATTACAAGGTATCATTAAAGATGACCTTCATGACGACACCTAAAGCCTATCTCGAGATGGAAAGGAAGGAGCCATCAAATGACTTATCAGAGCGATAGCTCTTCGAAGGAGCACGCTAGCCTCCATATACGAAGAGGAGCCCAGTCTCATCAAAAGTACAATATAAAAGCACAAAGAACGACGACCCGTCCAAGACCATAAGAAAGATTAGATAATTGTGAAGATCACAAACATAAATTTCATCATTCCTCTAATAGGCCCTAATTCTACTTCATAGGAAATGGTGGAATTATTCAGTCTATTATAAGAACAGGAAACCCAGCAATTCTAACTTAATAATAGACACAAATGTCCTTAAGTGAGGAAACAGAACGAACACACATTCCACACAACACACACCTCTAAAACATGCGCAAGATAAGCCCTGCTATGGAAACTCTAAATACAATTTTAATAGAACGAGTATATACTCAAGATGGAGTTTTGTGAAAATACAATTATCAATACCCACCACAGAATATACATGCACTCATTATAATTAACCTCACATGGATATTATATCCCTTCTAAAGAACTTTTAGAGCTGAAATAATATTCAGCACATTCACCCCTTCAAACTCTCCAGAGTTTACAAGCAGCTTTGAAGAGCAAAAATACTTAACTTTAACAAGACTACTATCCTAAAAATAGGAAAAAAGGAGAAAAACCAATGATATCCTACACAGAAAAGGAATGCAAGACTCATGAATAATCAACTGTGTATAGAGACTCCTACAAAACAACTGCATCACAAAGAAGATGCGTTATCATCTGAGTCAGAAAATCAGGAGAGAAAAAAATAAAGTCTAAAAATAGTTTCTCCCTTGACTTATACAAAAAATAAAAATAAACACAAAAAGAATATACATATATTAGTCAAAATAATAAAAATAAATATAAACAGTATATAATAACTTTGCCAAGTACTCACATGATTATAACCACGCAAGAAAAAGATGAAAAATAAAAAAATAAATTAAAGAGTATAAATAAAGAGCAGTAATGAGGGGCAATCAACACTATTTAGAATTATATTTTTAGAGAAAAACTAATCAGAGAAATAATAACAGGTAACACAAAACATTATAAAAATAAAAAATTGAAGAATAAAAAAAGAAACAAAATGTCTCTAAAAAAAAAGGAGATAAATGACACATAAGATTGTATTAAAATAGACTTCTATAAGACTATTTCATATATTATTGATGTCGTCAAACCAGGTAAGTCTCTTTCAGGCCTTTAGTTCAGGTATGAACTAAGTAATATGGATGTCCAACACAGACGAAATCTATGAAGTATCAAATAACTTAAACGAATCTATATCAAACCTGAACTAGAATGCCCTCAAAAAACCTATACGAGGCCAACTATTTAATTATTAATAAGACGTAACGTATAATTGGCATAAAAATTATTTATACTATTGAGAAAACTATAAAAAACTTCAATTACTAAGACTTATAATCATGTTTATATATATTATGCTTCATTATATCTTTATTGAGTTTTGAGTAAATAATATAAAATAAAAAATCCTATGAAAAAAAAAAACAAAGAAGGTAAAACTATGTAGTGTCAAGAAAGAATGAGGTTAATTCAATTCCCAAATTTATTTATAGAAATAAAAAAAGTAAAATAAATAATCATATTAAATAAAATCAAAAAATAATAGAAAATAGTGAAAACGAAAAAATAAGGTGCATAAAAACACAGGTAATTTTACTTTTTCACAGCATATCAAAAGTTATATATAAAACTCATAGACTATTTAACATTTTTGATCGCATCAAAAGGTAGAGATCCACATAACAGGCATCTATATTAACTTGTCATGATAAAGTATAGTATAAGATAATAAATACAGAAAAAAATCATAGATACTTAACAAACTTATATATAACTGAGAGATGTGAGATGAAGACATAGAAACAAAACATGAAGCTCACACTAATATTATTATATATCAATACTAGTTTCTGTGACTGTTTTCAATTAACGTTATAAACGACTAGAACTATTTTTATTCCTAAAGACGTACAAATCTCTTATTTTGAGATTTTTAATTTTATGTCGTTCATATTTATAGTTCGAGATATTCCTGTGATTGTAAAAATGAACCATTTATTTGTGCGTTGATTGTTTTTCCAAACCTGATATATATTTACACAGTACGTGCAAGGACTTGTTGTAACTTGTAACTTTATATAGAATAGAATTAAAATTTATTATACATTATACAAAAATAATAATGAAGAATTCACCGATGAAAACGAAAATTCGTGCTCACTACTTAATTAAGGGTCAGTATAAAAAGAATCCATAGGATTACTATAATTACACATCAAGAGAATCTCTTCATAAAGAGATGTAAATTTATATACATAAGAAAAATGTTAAAATAATAACAACTCCTAAGACATTTACATTATTGATTCCTGCATGGATAAGATCTTTAATAAAGCCTTGAAACTACATATAGTGGAGAAAATTCTAAAACACATTGTTATAATAATGAACAAAAAACTGACTTTTAAAGAACAGGTATCTAATAACCTAGTCTATATTGAATAAAAGCTGAAAGCATAGGATGGAGTCCAAACCAGAGCCGAGGCAACCCACTAAAACTATATTAAAAAAGTCCTAATGAGTAAAAAATTTAAAACTTTGAGTCACTCTAAAACTGTTATTACTAAAAGCACTTTAAAATCAATAAATAGAGTATTACCGGAGAGCAATCATAATATTACTTCTTATTTAGACAGAGAATAATCAATCAAAGTTCAATACACCACCCTATTAAAGGCGTAAACCTTGAAAGAATACTCCTATACCTGTGATTATAAAAAAAAAAAAAAATTTTATAAAAAACCAAAAGCCATACGCGAACTCATAATATACACACACTTGAGAAAGATGTACACAAGCAGCAGCGACTCGCAAATCTAATTCCCAATTGTAGCATGAGATTTCACAATAACCATCGAGACGAGACAATCTCAATAAGAGACCTCAATAACTAAAATATTCAATCTAATCACATTCAATATTTCATGCTCAAACACCTCGATCCCACATCAACACCACCAAAACAATACACAATAAATCAACGGACCGTGAGGAGAACGCAAAAAGAGACCAATGATAGATCTCCATGATATAGATGAAAAATCACTTTACGCCATATGATATTTCTTCCAAAATTATAAGAATGAATTAATGTAAGTAAACCATACACCCTAAAATGAGCTTCACTCGACAGCAAGAATATCCTCTAAAACACAAAAACACAACCTTACAGCACAAAAATACAGACAAACTAGGTACACACTGAGAGCATCATACTAATAATATACCAAAAAAGATTACACTCCTATTATAAACAAATTCTAATTCAAACAACCCATTAACATTATTCAGCAGAATATATTAACACAAATGAGCTATAAATCAAACTAAGCTTAGATAGCGTTTCTCATTTTCTAAATACTGTATAAAACTATTATAGAAAATACAGAAAAAAATACGCCACTCCTCAAAAAATTACAAATCTAACATAGAGACAAACTACTCACAAAAAAATGAAAGAGTATAAAAACACCTGCATAATAGGTGAAAATGTAGAAAGGAAACTTAATTAAGAAATCTTACAAATCAAACAAACACAAACAAAATAACAACCAACACACTCAAAACACAACATCCTACAACCAACCTTATAGCAAATCGACCCCATCCATCATAAATACAAAAGACCGATAGTAAAAAACAACTATTCCTTGACTCTCATCTCTACAGAGTACTTTCCACCTTTACGATTAAGTTAAATTACAAAAAAACACGAACTATACTTTCAGAAACACAACAAGGAACAAAAAAAAAATATATAACAAACCTTGAAAATGAGTGCCAACTAACAGCCAGAAAGGGCACTTAAAAACACCAGGACCTGCTGCAGCT
The DNA here is from genome assembly GCA_015478945.1 of Trachelipus rathkii. Lineage (NCBI taxonomy): Eukaryota > Metazoa > Arthropoda > Malacostraca > Isopoda > Trachelipodidae > Trachelipus > Trachelipus rathkii. The sequence continues at coordinate 29,080 of JABUQX010043426.1, read as the reverse complement.
ATGTTCAAAATCTATATCACAACAACAGTCTAAAACAACATTATTATTATAAAAATACAAAAAATAAATAATCTACATCGTGGAGAAAGTAGGAGAAAAACACACCATACAACTGCACATCACAATTACGTGCCTAAAAATACGTAAAGAATTACCTCTACATCATAGATAAGATATATAAGACATGCAACCACCTTCACGTACAAAGATCTCAGCACCACACTTACGTTACAAATAAGCATAAATCACCTTAAAGTAATACTGTTATCAAGTAACAAAAAACACTTCCAATCATAAAGAAGATACAAAAATGTATAAATATGAAAGATCATCTAAATCACTTCAACACAAAAAATCACAAATAAAAGCAAAATAATCCACAAGCTATAAACACCCCAAAACATTAAAGAGGTGGCTCCAACCTCGAAATGACGTAAATAACGATCACATACCTAACACACACAACTAGAGGAGACCTCATAACATAATCATCAGATCTTACTGGGAACAAGTCACTTTAACAATAACCAAGCAATATTTCATAGAAAACCCGCAGGACTTAGTATACAAATACACTATATTAAAATCTCTATCTCCTCCACAATAAACAAAAAAAGCACACGAAAGCTAACTGACCCAGTTCTTCCGTAAAAATAGCTACTTCACTATATACCAGATTCCACAAACACTTCAATATTAACTCTCAAATTCACTCGATGATAAACCAAATCGTACCATCTCAAAGCTAAAATAATTTCAATGAAAAACGGAGGTAGAACAAATAAACAAAAGACACCTATCCTACCTGCAAATACTTAACTTACACCAAATAAAAAACATATAAAAAATACCAATAAAAATAAATAATAAATAAATAAACACATACCCATAGAAATATACACATGAAGTACGTACACATAACACAATTATACTTTACGATCACAATTTTATTATTGGCAAATATAATGATAATATTAAATAAATCTAACCAAAACTAATGAATAAATTCTACAAAAATACATATTAAAAATCTTCGGGGAATTTAATAAAGGAGATAAACAACAAACACAAGAATGAAAAAAAACAGAAAAACAACATCATAAAAAATTGAAATTTAAGTCTCTTACAATTAAGGAAAAAACAAAAAAGATACGATGCTGCTTGCGTTCAGTTTTGTTGACGTCTGATAAAAAAACAAAAGAAAAATAAATTTATAAAAAAAAAAAGTTATATCATAGCACAATAAATTTAATATTAATATTTTAAATAAGCTTAATAATAAAAAAAAAACAAAATTTATAGATGGAACAGAGAAAAGTGACGCAATACTAAAGATAAGACTATTGATTTAGATAAGGAGAGTACATAGACACTAAAAAAGAAATATTACACAGAAATTATAAAGTGATAAAGATTAATTAAAGAGTTTGTTAAAATAAGACTAATAAAAAAAGAAAAAACAAAATTAACTTATGAAATTTCTTAAAATATACTTAAAACAAAAAATAAACAGAGGTACAATCCTTACCATACGAACAACTAAGAAAGAAGGAAAATAAAAATGAATATGACAAACTTTCCTTAAAAAAATGACAGACTTATAAAAAACCTTTGAAGGAAAGATCAAATGAATAAAGATCATTACTATGGGTAAATTTATTATAATCACAAACTTTGATCAAAATGTAATGGCTAGCGTATTAATAAGACTTTTTTGTTTCCAATGGGAGTGATGATGATTGTCCAGCTAGTAGTGTTTTCATTACTTGTTTTGTATATATATCCTTACATCGATCATTGTCTGTTCAACTAAAACTTGGGGAGCTGTAGATTACATACATTATTCCCACCTGATCGCACCTAAATTATAAAAACCAAACTATATAAAGAATTAATAGTTGATCCATATAATACTTAGAAAATGATAGGTACAATAAGCCTCATTAGAAATAATTTGATTGTTTAAGTTATGAATATACAAAAAATAGTCCAAATAAAATTGTAAGTTTAAGACTATACTATTACAGAAAAGAAACAAGGTTTACAGCCTCTCCATTAATACAAATACGTTTACACAATCACAAACAACAATATGCGACTTTCTAATAGTATTATATATCATATAATTATTGGGGTAAGCAGATATAACTTGCTGAAAACATTAACTAAAACAAAAAAAAGAAAAAACAAGTAAAATCAAGCTAGTTCATGAACTAATTGATGACATCTCCTCAGAGAAAGGTAACTGATGGAGTGAGCCCATTGCAAGAGACCCATATAGTAAACAAACACATTAATCAAGGAGTAAATGGTAACCAAGAAATAGTATCTACAAACTCCAAAAATACTAAAAAAATTCATTCACAGAAAAAAATATTAGAGGCGACTAAATATTCTGAAAGAGCTGAAAATTTGGAGGATAATGAATCTCTTAAAGAGGTTGTTAATAAACCCAAAGAAAAAGATGGAGTGAGCCCATTGCAAGAGACCCATATAGTAAACAAACACATTAATCAAGGAGTAAATGGTAACCAAGAAATAGTTACAAACATAAATGCACATACTAAAAAAATTCATTCACAGAAAAAAATATTAGAGGCGACTAAATATTCTGAAAGAGCTGAAAATTTGGAGGATAATGAATCTCTTAAAGAGGTTGTTAATAAACCCAAAGAAAAAGATGGAGTGAGCCCATTGCAAGAGACCCATATAGTAAACAAACACATTAATCAAGGAGTAAATGGTAACCAAGAAATAGTATCTACAAACTCCAAAAATACTAAAAAAATTCATTCACAGAAAAAAATATTAGAGGCGACTAAATATTCTGAAAGAGCTGGAAATTTGGAGGATAATGAATCTCTTAAAGAGGTTGTTAATAAAACCATGGAAAAAGATGGAGTGAGCCCATTGCAAGAGCCAAAAATAGTCCAAATAAAATTGTAAGTTTAGAAGCTAAAGTTTCCCATAAAAAAGTTAGAAACATAAATGCACATACTAAAAAAATTCATTCACAAAAAAAAATATTAGAGGCGGCTAAATATTCTGAAAGAGCTGAAAATTTGGAGGATAATGAATCTCTTAAAGAGGTTGTTAATAAACCCAAAGAAAAAGATGGAGTGAGCCCATTGCAAGAGACCCATATAGTAAACAAACACATTAATCAAGGAGTAAATGGTAACCAAGAAATAGTATCTACAAACTCCAAAAATACTAAAAAAATTCATTCACAGAAAAAAATATTAGAGGCGACTAAATATTCTGAAAGAGCTGAAAATTTGGAGGATAATGAATCTCTTAAAGAGGTTGTTAATAAACCCGAAGAAAAAGGTGGAGTGAGCCCATTGCAAGAGACCCATATAGTAAACAAACACATTAATCAAGGAATAAATGGTAACCAAGAAATAGTATCTACAAACTCCAAAAAATCTATTTATATTCTTTTGCAAAATGAAAAGGATGGTTCATTATAAATGCTTTTTGATCAGACATTGGGTTTTAATGAATCTCTTAAAGAGGTTGTTAATAAACCCAAAGAAAAAGATGGCGGAATATGTTAAAGCATTAATAGAATGATACACAAATAAAATGTAGTAGGCCAATGGCAACCATTGTTTTAATTTTGATAATTTATCAAGACGAAATCACAATAGGATATTTTATAATACTTATAAATAAATAATTTATAAAAATTATATTTATAAATAAAGAAGTGGAAGATGCGTAGCATTGACTTCTAAAACTGCAGAAGATGATCATAATAGAATTGCAATTATAACAGACAACTAAAATCTTTGAATCTAAAATAGTAACATAGGAAATCTGTAAGTCAATATTTATTGACATACCAAATACACGAGGAACATCAGTTTGTGATCGACATAACATAATTAGTGTTATAAAACAAATAAAGAAGATTCTTCTAAAGTTCAGCTGGAAAAGATTCTAAATCAAAATACTGTAGAATAATATAGGTTTGTTAAGGATGGAAGCACAAGAAACGCCAAATTTGGCTTCTGAATAATTGTTGCCAGATATTGAGGTCGAGAAGAACTTTATCATTCCTTCTGGACAATTCAAATCATTTTAAAGCAAAGCTAACTTGAAAATGGATTATTGGATAGAGGTTATAGACATCTGACACTATTAGTTATTACATTCTATCATAAACTTTTTTTACCAAAATATCTCTGTACTATTTAATGTGATATGTGTGTTGAAAGAGGACCGATACTTTCCGGCCAAGCCGATAAAGAAAAACAAGAATTTACGCTGTGCCGAGCAGATCATCCATTACTAGTAATTTCCTAAATTTATCTATATCATCTTTATGATTTTCGTTTCATTTTTCCATATATTTGTATTTTTTATTAGTTTCAAGAATAAAATGATTCGTGGCTCTTAAAGCTGGAATTGGAGATGCTTTACTCCTTATTTCTTTTCTCACAATTTTCCTTGTTGATGCCCCATGCCTATACTTGCCATATGTCTAGTACCAGCATAACGCATCGATATCTCCAGATCCTTGCTCCTGCCTGCCCTTAATCCCTTGCAGCAATAGACTTCAAATATATCTGCATCCCATCGCCACCTGCTCATTGGTTTCACGCGTTGTCGCCGAGGGCAAACAATATCGAATTAACGAAACCACACTGGATAAGCAGATAGCGCATAGAATAATTGCTCTCAATATCAGTGGCATTTTCGACGCTGAAAATATAGCACACGGGATATTATTCCTTAAATAACAAGCTAGCGCAGCTCCGACCTAACTCGATTAAATTAATATGCTAGCCATTACGCTATGTGTACTTAAACTTACTCGGTCCTAACTACTAGAGCCATTGCACCACTAGGTCAGTTCTCTTCACGAACATGTGCTTGATAGAACTTTATCATGTCATACAATTCACATACACAGTAAACCAGAACAATTTTCTATACGCCATTACGGAGCTGCTTCCACGGCTTGCACGAAATGCGAATAGATTAACAATTTAGAATTATTCGAAATATTGTGTGAATTGAGCGAAAGTCAATGCGCCAAGTATATATATAATATTATATCAGATGGGAGTCGAGAAAACATAATCGATCGCCGACTTCCCAGAGGTCGATTTTGAAAACACCGATCGACTCGCGACTTCCAGCAGTTCGATTTAGAAACTCGCTGACTGCCCGACTCCGACTCCCGACTCCCAATGGAAGAATGGACTGTGAATTTTTTCCAATTATGAACTTTTATTCATCGTTATATGCTAAATAACATTGAAAAAAAAAAAGAATTATAGAAAACTATAAAAAGCAGAAGTTGTAAATAATAACTGATCTAATATTAATCCTGAAGAGTCGAGTAGCAACACAGTCTACATATATTAACACTGTTTACCATATTAGCAATTCTGTATATAACGTAGTCAGCCTCATGTACGCAACACAAAGCGTTGTTGCACAAATAAAAATTTACATATATTAATTTATACCATGGACAATTAATAATAATAAATAATATAATAATAATTAATAATAAATAATCAATAATAATAATAGATACATACAGCATTTATGATAATACATCAAATATAACAATTAAAATAATAATAATAATAACATGATATATACGATCATAATAATTAACAATTAAAATACTGGTTATTAATTTTTATTCTCATAATTAGACCTTATTATTTTATATTATTATTTTATTTATATTAATTAATTTATAAATAATAATAATAAAAAAAATAATAATTACAAATATAACACACGAATTATCACGATCAGATACTACCCCATGTTGATCTAAAAATATAATGACACTGCACCACCAACATTAACAAGCAGCATATAAGTAAACGTGGAGGTGAGATAGGGATAACAAATAACCTAATAGATAAATAAATGTACGTGCAAATAAATCCAAGGCGTTCCTGTGATTGCCCGCCAGGATGACAATTACTAACTTCTATCTCAAATCTCAATCAAATGGACCCCATTACAGCACTTACTGAGGTGGGGAGTTCATCTAAATAGCCAGACAATAATATCTCGACACCCGCACCACCATTGCATACATAGAATACTCTAAAGTCCATAGCATACACGTTCATACGAACCCCACGACCAGTAAAGCCGAACTCTACAACCATCCACCTACCTCAATCTCACACCCAACCAAATATCATCACCTAGTCACACCAACCCCCGCCCACACACCAGCAACCCCAAGATAATCTCGGCAGCACCAGCACGACATATAGCCACCGGCCGCACACACCAACCACATTTCACCGCACCTGCTACACACCTCACCCCACGGTGATCATCACTCACAAATACCCAATACACAACAATAACTATACCACACGAGCTATTGGAGTAATCACCTCAAGTCCCCTACAATAGCACCGTTTACCTAGTATTTTTACCCAAAATCTGACAAAACCGATACATACAACAATACAACCAACCACACCTACTATGACAATCCTTAGTACCTGACCACACCTGAAGCACCTACCGAATTCGCTACTCTAACACACCATGATCTAGACAGCGCAAATCAACACGCAGATAACGCAGACTCATTTAATCGTTGTTCATACGGACCATAAACCCAGAAACATCCCGCCGAGCCATTACTGAATCAACCACAGCAAACTACTTTGCTACACAATCCCACCCATGCTTCAAATCCACTAACCCTCACAAAAACATACACTTCAACTACATCACCACCACCCTATCAACCTCCCAGACATTCACAGATACATCCACGCCATATATAACCCATCCACCCGAATACATAAAAATAGTCCCCTACCGGCCCTATCCCGACGGCCATCACACCACCAGGTTATGCCGATGTCATGCTGCGGAAGCTCGAGCAGTTCGATCGGACGTGTGTGATCGTGAGTACCACCTCACGACTAGCCCATCTTCCCGATACCGAATCGCATACTAACATCACACCAAGCCAATTCAAACCCTATCACACTCAAGAATATGGAACAACCATGAGTCAAAGACAAACACCAGCAGGTCTAATTATCCTGCTCATATAACCATACAACTCACTCACACCATACTATCCTCAGTTTGTTACAAAACATCACCTTAGGGTGAAACCTTGACTCTAGTCACTTCAAACCAGATCATTCTTAATAAAACCTAACATCCCCCGCATCACGGTGGATGGTATCCTCCATACTTACTCAAATCACCCCAGACAACGACTATACATCACCATACTACTCCACTATCGTACGCGGCTGCCCTCCAAGAACCATCATCTCCCAATTCAAGTACCTACACACCTATGTGATCATACCTATCCAACTTAATCCATACATAGAACTTACTACGAGCACCTGAAGACACTCTATTATGCAGACGTTACCTCACAACAAAGTGAGCTACAACAGTATAGCAAAGTTCGCGAGAGCATCTACGAATACCATCTACACTCCGGTTAGCCGCGCACTATAACTCACCATCTCTCGAGCCCAACAACTATGCACGACCCACTGTCTGCACCTAAGAAAGACACGTACGACCACGGGAACAGACAAAAACGATTAAAGCTCAGGCTATCACAGAAAGACCCGATCGAGCAAGGAGCATCGTAACAGATCCAGTCTAGCACGAACAACGGACGTACGGGACCGTACGCAGAAAACAACCTCCCATGATTCGAGATATACAACTCATCTTTCTGGCTTCCAAACTTTCGGAAAATAAAAAAACAAACTAATTTTTTGCCATAAATCTTCTTAATGCTTTTTAAAAATTTTATAAATTTGTTAAAAAATTTTGAAATATATTAGTTGTGTTTTTGGACTTTGAATTTCGACTGAAATGGCTTGCTTACTCCTTACTGGAGGGCACTTCGGAAAGGTTGCGCAATGTTGAAATTTTTTTATTTTAAAAAAAACTGGGATTTATATTACCCTACGGCGTAATCAAGAACGATGGTAAGTATTATGTGGGCTTGTTTCTTCTTGGTGCTACTCTATGGATTTTCGACGCGGGGGGACGGATTTATTCTCTTCTTTTCCTTTCTCACTCCGTGCGGCTCTTATAGCCCTAGGATATGATGTGTATTTTATAAAAATATGGAAAGATAAAGATGCTCCCCAAAAAAACAGGTAATTGCCAACTTTTTGCTCTCGAGACTACAGCAGTTCAAGTTCAAGTTTTCAGATGCTTCTGCATTTGGCGTATATTGGTCAGTTCTAAGCAATGATTATACTGGCGCAAAGAGCCAAATGTCGGTAGCACGTAAGGGTCGACACCGCCGACGCACGTAGATGTGACAACATAGTGGTGCAGCAGCATGATAAGATCGGCTGAGCCGCTACGCGTCAGTGTAAGCCCTCGAACGAAACAGCAGCGACAGGCACGACACATCAAAGCGCCCTACGGATATCGATATCGCCAGCGCGACCGCCAGCTCTCTAAGAAGTGCTAAGCGAAAAGACCCTCGGAGGCCGGCGCAGTACAGAAAAAAACGGGGAGGTACGGGGGAAACGAAACCGCAGATGTGGAAGGTGTGGACACGGCTTACTATACCCATAACTAACATGTCTCTATGACACACAGGGCAACGTATACCACTCACGGACCCGCACCACTCTTGTGTAGACTGTTGTGTCTTATATAACCTCACGCTAGGCAACGACTCTGATATAGACCCTTAAAACTGGCAAGTGTATGTCAGTCGACGACACAAAGAGTTGACCAAATACGTAGTTTTCGGTGGTAGAAATTTTGTTTATTGTTTATATCCTTTTAGGAAGGGCGATTCGAGCGCACGGAGTCGTGTCGTTCTTGCCGGACACCTGATCCTGTTGATGCTGACCACTGGCGGCGCAGTGGCAGAGGCCGACGACTTCGTCGCCCCCAGCCGGCCCCTGTACGGCGAGAGAGGAAACCCGGGACCTATATACATCGTTACTGCTTTACCAAGTGCTGTATTCGATCCGTATTTTTTAAAAAAAAAAAATATATTAACATTTAGGCACCGTTTCCTCCTCACTAACTCGGAGTAAGCGGCATCTTCGAATGTCAAAAAACTGCATTTATTTCAAACATTTTAAACAATTTTATATTTAAAAAAAAGCAGTAGATTTTATTTAATTTTTTATTTTAATTCGAGTTAAAAAATGTCTCAACTGATTAGATAAAATTGATATTATTTTCGTTGTAGCTGTTATAGTTTCTAGTTACATCTGAACTTTTCGGGATGCTGACATATATATATATATTATATATATATATATATACTATATAGTATAATATATACCTATAATATATATATATATATATATATATATATATATATAATATATATAATATAAATATATATAATATAATATAATATATATATTATATATAATATATATATATAATATTATATATATATATATATATAATATATACTATATGTCTAGCCTCCCGAAAAGCCATTCATCGCATCAATTTACATACCTAATAATAATATAATAATAAGAATAATAATAAATAAATAATAATTATTAATTACTAGCATTCATTATTTCATCTATTATATATTAAGTAGGTAAATATTAACTTAGAATTACTTACTTCATTAGTTAATTTCAACCAATGATTCGTATCATTATCCTATTATTAACATCAATTTGTAAAATAATATCGTTATAAATAATTTTTAAACAATTTATTTTTTTAAATAGGCCCCTGAAAGCAAACACGCTGTATTATCTCAAATAGCCTTATACCAAAATAAAATACGGCAGATCTACTATTCGGGCAAACTTACAATCGTGAATATAGATATTATCGTCATTAGTATTGTATTAAAATACTTATATTATCATAAATCAACATCGCTAATTTTATCGCACGTTTTATTTCTATTGGACCTACCTTAGTGATCATAAGAACCTATTTCTTTGGTCCTACCTTAATTATCGTATGTTCTCATAATAAATAGCAACCAATTATAATTTCATTATTATTATTATTATTTGATTAGTAATGCATCGCTTTAGATAAAATTTTTGGTAAAAACTTCTTTATTTCAACATTTGAGAAAAGATAGGTACACAACGATACACTTTAATCTATTTGCTTTTGCGAGTTTCAATTTTATTCGACTATCATAATTTCATTATAAATATTATTATTGTAATTACATTTTTTTAATATTGATTATCGGATCGGGAGTCGAGTTATTTTTTCTCGACGCCCCATCCCTAGTATATATAATATATATTCGCATTGATTTCGCATTCACAAATAGTTTGAAAATAAATATTTATTCGCATTCGACCACTCGGAAAACATACGCAAATGCGATATAGAAATATGTGATGCTGATGGAACTTGTTAGAAAAATTTAACACACTTTTGTGAGGAAACTGATAAGTGTCATCTTCCAAAGGGTAGTGAAAACAGTAATTAGAGTCGACAATTCGACAATCTAGCAATATTTAATATTTATAGGCGTACTTTTAGTATATTCGCTCGGAAAATCAACTGTTGAAGCAATTTTTTCAATGGTATCTTTATGCAGTGTGGTTTCGGATTAATTTCTGTTCACAGCTTTTCATTTAACATCCACCTACACACTTATGCACATCAGAATTTATTCTCGCGGAAAACGCGAAGAAGACTATCTGGGCTTAATGAACTATACTAAGCAGCAAAACAAAGGGCAAAATGTAGAAAGACAAGCAAGTAAAGCTACATCCCAATTCCAAATCAAGAGCACTCCTTAACCAAAGCACGAATCAGTTTATTCTATGCAAAGTCCGGACCTCAAATAAAAAATACAACAACTATATGACATCCAGATGATAATGAAACAGACCAAAATCATAAAGGAAATGGAATACGCAATACAACACACATATACACGGAATTATAGTAATGGAAATGATCTGTTCGCCACGTTTGAATTTCATGTTTTTTTACGGCTTTGCGAAAGGTATCGGTCTTCTATTCAAAACACACTAATCACCAATTAAATATACAAGAATTGAAAAAAAAGTTTATGATAGAAATTAAAAACTAAAGGTGTCAGGAAACCTCTACCGGTATCAAGCAATAATCTAAGTTAGCGCTCTCCACCGACGAATGGTCAATACTCAATTACCAGTTTCTTTATTTTCTCTGAGCATTCATTTGCCGGGACAATTATTTCAGGAAGAAAGCCAAAATTTTATAGGCTCGTGTTCAGAACCTCTCCATCGAACGTATTAAGGGAACATTAGTGGACGTTCCTAAATGGCGACATTTGTACGAAAGGAACCTATCCAACAGATACGGTCCAACTGTTCATGAGAACTTGCTTGGTTCAATATAACAGAAAATTGATATTTCTTTTCTTTCTTATCTAACAACAAAAACTCCGTCAGTCATTCAAATAGAAACCAAAACAGATCAGCCAAAGTTCTCTTCCAAAATAATAGGGTCAATTGCCGCCACGCTTATCATTCGACCATGGCTCAAGTAGAACTAAATAAAATACAGACCCGAATTAAAGCTCGGCAAACTTTCAGTAATACATGACGTTACTTAGAATTTATGTAACGTGGCAAGGAGCTTAATGAATCTCTCTGCCAGTAACGGCACGCTCTATGATAAATAAATGTCTTTCCCATCCCATGTACAGTTTTCATTAAGGTACAAAACAATACTTTTATTCCAATTCATTCATTAAAGAATCATTATAGTCGATAATCAGCAAACCACTTAGCTGTTTCATCCTCTCCGTAAATAAACTCCTGAAGAGAGTACAATATTTCTCACTAATCGGATAAGTCAAACGCCGAATAAAAATGAATGAGACAAAAAGGAGAACTAATATGAAAGCACTTTTTCTCTCCTCTAACACAAGCAACATTTAACTGTATCGGTTACATTGTTATTGTACCATTATGACGGAGAAACAAATGAACACGTAAATCGGAAACAACTATTTGTTTACACATCCAGCTACAACTTAATTTTTTAATAACCAACCTCGAATAGGAATATCCAACGTGTAGCGTGTTATGATACCAAAACGTAAAGTGATCCTACATTAGTTAATTTTTTGCTCCAAAACAACCATAACTTTATGGTAAATCTTCCTTTTCCACTTCTATTCGCCCCTGATGATTCTTACCCAACCAACACTAAATAAGCATAATATATATAATATATATATATATATTATATATTTTATTAAATACTATATATATATTATATATATTCATATATTATATATAATATATATATTATTATATTATTATAATATATATCAAATATAATATAATACTATAAATAATTATATATAATATTATATAGTATATATATATATCTAGTATCATATACAATAATATCATATAATATATATATATATAATATATTCAAATAAAATTTCCTCATCATTTTTTATTTTTAGAAATTTCTCGGGAAGCTGGTGCGGTGCGGTGCGGTGCGATCAAGAGGCCCGCACCACGCACCACCGCACCACTAATTTTCCTCGTGCTCCGCACCGCACCGCACTTTTAGTTCTTCCCGCACCGCACCAGGTTGCTGGAAATTTATGCGACCGTACCAAAATGAAGCGCAGCCACCCCGACCACCCAACCGCAACCCGGTGCGTCGGCCAAAACTAAACCAGAGATAGCACTTATAAATACTTAAATATTATTATATAATATATACTTTTAACTTATATAACCTAATTTATATATAATAATATATAATAATACTATAGTATATAATAATATAATATATATATATATATATAATATATAATATATATATATATAATATATATATATAATATATATATATATATATATATACTAATATACTATATAATATAATAGTATATATATAAATATATATATAAATATACTATAATAATATATCATATTGTAGATGTTCAGAGGCATTTTAGAACTCATTTAAATCCACTGAAAGTTCCTAGATTTGGAGGAAGAACATTGCCTGAAAATCATCCTTGTGTTGATGAGCGAAGAGCTTGTAGGACCCATACATTCAACATTCTTCAATCGGTAAAAAATTATTACACATATTATATTTTATTATTCATTATTATATTATTATTGATTATTATTATTATTATATTATTATTATTATATTATATTATTATTATTATTATCATATCATTACCATTAGTATTTTATTAGATTATTATTATTATTATTATTTATATCAAATTATTATTATTATTATTATTATATTATTATTATTATTATTATTATATTATTCATTATTATTATTAGTAAATTATTATTAAGTAATTATATTTAGTAAATTATTATTATTTATTATTATTCCATTATTATTATATTATTAATTTTATTATTATTATTATTAATTATTATTATTATTATTATTATTATTATCTATCTAATCCCCTTCCCGGCTTGCTAAGAAGTCTTGGCAGGGGTGCGGATATGAGCGGAGGATGTGCGAAATGTAGGAGGCTGTGACTTCTGGCGCGCCTCTTTGAGCTAGCCCTCTCCTGATTGCCCACGGAACCCCTCTCGTAACTGAGGGCAGGCACACATATCCTGCTGCTATCTTTCCTCTTCCTCCAGGGGTTTCAGGTCCCTGTTGAGTGGGTTCGTCCGGCCGCTCGCGGGACCTTCCGCCTTTAACAAACTCTGCCCAGACTGGCCACATCCCAAACATTACGTGACTGATTGTCACGGATCGTCCTGACCTTTGATTGTTTCCGTTTATAGCACGTTCATCCAATGGAACTGCCGCGGATTACTTTGCTAATTACGAAGAGCTGAAGAATTACTTGTCGATCATCACCCTTGGGCTTCTTTTTACAGAGTTTGCAACTTCGGACCTACCTTTTACAAAACCTTTCCCGTAAGGAGCCCCTTATTTCCCTCGAATTGGAACCAGCGACAGAGGTGGGCAGCGATCCGCTCCACGAGTCTGTCCCATTTACTCCCATTCACTCTCTACTCCGCTGCATGCGGTGGCGGCTCGTATTCATCTTGACGCGCCGTTACGCTGTGCTCAAGTGTACCTGGCCCCCAGCTGTAAATATACCAAGAAAGACCTCGTCGATTTTTTTCACTTGTTCCCCACAGCCATGTTTGGTCCTCGGTGACCTTAATGACACTTCGCCATCTTTGTGGTGACTCTTGTTACCGCCCACCAATGCCGTGGTGTTGAGTATTTGCAGATTATTTCATTAGGGATGTCTCAACACGGGCCTTCCCACCTTTGAACGTTTTGATAAGGCACTTCATCCTGTAGTTGACGTCTCGTTGTGTTCCATCTCGTCTTAAGATCGTTTTGGGTGGAAAGGTTCGTTCTTTCTCTGTGGTAGTGACCACTACCCTATCGTGAAACCATCCTTCGGCCCCAGTCCGCAGCTACCACCTTATTTTGGCTGGCGCTATGACAGGGCAGACTTGTCTTCCTTTCATCAGGCCACTACTTTCCCATCTTTGGCAACTTTAACTGTTCCCTCGCCGCGGATGCCTTCCTTACTTTCAGGAAAGTTATCGTTCAGCCGGCAACGAGCTATACCCCGGTCATCTGGAACCCGAAAATCAACAACCCCCTGGTGGAAACCAAATTATTATTTATTGATTATTATTTATATATTATAGATTATTATTATTATTATTATTATTATTATATTATTATTATTAATATTTATTATTATAATAATTATTTACATTATTATTAAAACTTTGTTTAAAAAGCATTGATTGATAACAAAACCTTTTTTTTTATTTTACAAAGAACAGTTTTCAAGAAATTTTTCAGTGGGAAAACCTTTCACAAGTATTGAGACAATACCATAATAGGTAAATGAATAATTAAAAGATATTAATAATAATAAGGCATACTAACTATAATACTAATAATAATAATAAAATTAATAACATAATAATAATAATAATAATAATAATAATAAATAAGTAATAATAATAAAATAATAATAATAATAATAATAATAACTAATAATAATAATAATAATCAATAAATAATAAAACAAACAAGATTATTATTATTATTATAATTATTAATATTATATTATATTATTATATTATTATCATTATCATTTATTTATCATTATCATTATCATTATCATTATCATTATCATATCAATCATTTCATTATTATTATTATTATTTTATTTAATTTGTATCCTTATTATTATTAATAACTTTTAATTATCATTTTACCTATTTTATTGTCTCAAACCTTGTGAAAGGTTTCTCCCAACTGAAAAAATTTCTTTTTTTTCTCTGTGTAAAATAAAAAAAAAGTTTTGATACAATCATTGATTTTAAACAATAGTTATGTCGTAGATACTAACATTAAAATCAGAGTGTGGTAAAGTTGAAAAGGTCATTGTTGTTAAGTCTTTTATAATTTATATACCTAAAACCATAAAATTTTTATTAAATAATAAAATGGCAACTTGCAGAACATTTGTTTCTCAGGACACTTATATCGTCTTGTTTTAAAGTTTTTGATTTAAAAATTAAAGGAGTCACTCAAAATTTAATTAATAGCAACTGTTGTTAATTTGTATAAAAGAAAGTAGTCACTATTACAGTATATATATTTTGTATATTCTTTAGTTCTTAAAAGTTATAATCCTTATTAAAGTTTTCTCTTTTTACAAAATTTTATCGTCCATTAAGATGTAAGATTGTTTTAGTTGTATGAGACCTCTTGAAACAAACCGTTTTAATAGACTGAGAAATCTTGTTTCTTTTAAGAATATTTTTTCTCCTTAATAATTTTTTTCAAAGTAAGCTTTAGAGCCATGCTATCTTTAAGATCTTAAATAATTCATTCTACAAAGATTCAGATCATATTGGTCATTCTTCGAAAATCAAAATTAAAAAGTTTGTACAAAGATTTAGATTTATAAATGTTTAACCAATAGGTAAGCTTGATTTGAGTGTGCTTACCACCCACTTTGATGTAAAATTTATTTTAATTACTGCTTTGATATTTATAAACTTGCTTTATATTTACCAGACCTCGTGGACCATTAACTTGGTTAGATCCAGGGGCATTTGGTACTCTTGGTGTTGGAGCTGGGTTTGCTTTAGGCGCCAAACTCTGTCGACCTGATTCTGAGGTAGGACTTGTTAATAGTTTTTTAATATATCATCATCATCCACCTACTCTCCCCAGATTGGGGGTGAGGTGCATAGCATACACCGGAACAGAAAAGTAGAAGAAGAACATGACGTTTGTCAATAAGAAAGCCCTCCCCTCCCCTTTTACTGTCCCCCTTTATACCTTCAGTGAGAAATCGTCTCAATCAGAAAAATTGTATATATAGTAATGCCGTAATTAAAATATTACTTGTGAAATCCTTATATAAATAGAAGGAAATCAATACTCTTTTAATAATATTTCAAATGTTGAAATTTATTAAGGAAAATTAGCAGAATATTTCGACCAATCTAGTCCTCTTTCAGCTGCTATAAACTAAATTAAATATAATAAAAATACATAAAATATATCCTAAATATTTAAACTCGGACACCATCTAACATAACTACACCACTGAGGAGTGTCCTTCACTCACAACCATAACCTTTATCTATCTACATTTACTTTCAAACCCCCTCCTTTTACACACCCTGCCAAATATCTCTATCAATAATCTCTCAATTATTTGTCAAAACAATGCCAAAATTACCCAAAATTCTCCATCATTCTAACCACCACCTCTAGTTCCACCTCTAATTCTTTCATTAACCCATCCATATACAAATTGGAACAACCAAGGAAACATAACACATCTGTGCCTCACTCCGCTATTAATAGAAAACCAATAACTTTGGACTCCATTTATTCTTGTACAACAACGCCTCACTATCGCATGCATACTTTCGATTCCATTCAGAACTTACCACCAACACCATATCATTAACTAACACCTGCCATAGAGGATCTATTAATGCTATCTTACGCTGGTTGCAAATCCATAAACCTTAATACAATTTATTCTCTTCTCCCTCATTTTCTTAATCAGTGTTTCAATGTAAAGATTGATCCACATATCCTTTACCTCTTCCAAAACGCACTTTGTTCTTCACCAATCTGTCCATCTCTTTCCTCTCAGTCACTCGACGAACTTTTCGACCAAAACACCAGCATATATCTTCCCTTCAACCACTCAATAAACTAATTCCCATAATTCCTACCAATTACCCTTATCGCCCTTAACCCATATGTAAGCGGTCACCTATTACTGCTCTCCTCCATCCTCCAATCAAACTCTCTCACATTCACCACACAAAACCAAATCATCCGACTATAATAGGTAGGGAAACCTCCTCTCTCTTCCATTCTCCATCATTCGCAACACCATCTCCTGCCAACCCCACCTTTAATTCTTTTATCCTCATAACCCCATCCATATACCAAATTGAGTAACTAAGAGACAGAAAACACATCCCTGCCACTTCGCTATTATATAAACCAATATCACTTTCCGACCACCATTTATTCTTACACACGCTTCACTATCGTCATAGCTATTTTTGATTAAATTCAGAAGCTTACCACCATACACCATATATCACTTAACCACCTGCCTTAGAACCTTCCCTATTAATCCATTCAGACGCCTGTGCATAATTCATTAAAACCTAAATACCAATTTATATCTTCTTCTCCCTCATTTCTCAATCATTGTTCACATGTAAAGATTTGACCATCCATCTCTACCACTCTCTAAACACACCTTGTTTCTTCACCAATCAGCCCTTCAATTCCTTCTCGACGCACTCTTTCGACCAAAAAATACCAGCATATATCTTCGCTACAACACTCGATAAACTAATTCCTTAGTTATTCTTACTTAGTTATACTTACCCTTATATTAGGGTACTATACTGCTCTCCTCCCAATCCTTCGAAAACTGTACCTCCATAAACGCTTGTTACACTTCAATCAACTCAATCACCATCCTCGCCTCCAGTCTTTATCTTTCACCAGTAATTTCATCTATACCTGCAGATTACCATTCTTTAACTTTCTCACTCTACCATTACCTCCTCCTTACTAATGACCTATCTCAAAAATACCTATTCCTTCTTGCACATCCAAAACCAACACACATTCACTATCACCTCTTTTATTACTGCCAACGTTATGCTGATTTTCGAAGTGTTCCTCCAACACTCTTATAAACATTCAGCTTCATCATGCCACGAAAGCACCATTCCTATTCTTTATTTAAGCATATTCCCTTATTCTCATTCTTAATCTTTCGCGCTTCCTTCCAGAATAGCTTCCTATTCCTTGTAAGTCCCCATTCATACTTTTTTCAAAACTGTTCATTTACCTCTTTTTTTTTTCCTCTTACGGTATCACCTTTTAGTATTTCTTTTCTCTTCGTTATATAATTTTGAACATCTTTTGAATACTTCATCATTGCCTTTAGTACATTCAACCCACGCTTTTGTTTTTTTTTTTTTGTTTTTTTTTTGCTTTTAACCGCTTGCACTTCACTTCACCACTCACTGTTAACATTTTAACTTCCTACTTTAGCACATTCACCTACTTCCTTTTCACTGCTAACAACTTCTTCCTTCCTTTGCTTCCAAATTTGTTTCAGTTTCAACATGTTCACATTCAACTGCTTTATTACGAGCTCTTAAATACTTATCTTATACCTTTTCACTTAACTTCTCACTCTTAATTCTACCCACTTTCTTCCTTCATCACCTTCCTCTCCATCCAAAGCCCTCACTAACTTAATTATACATAAAACAGAACAAATGATCCGATAATCCCTGCCTAAGCCCTCACTTGATTTTAACATCCATCACATACTCAAACATCTCCTTCTTCACCAACACAAATCAATCATTCTTTTCACTTCGATATCATCTTGCCTACACCAACTCTAATATACTTATGGATACTCTTGTGTTTAAAGAGTTTGTTTGAATTTTTGAAAAAGTGAAATATTGATATTTTTTTTTCTACTTATTCGTCAACATCAAATTTTCAGGGCTTGTAAGTCGGGCGAGATACATCTTTTTTACTTAGATAATTTTTGTATACTCAAAGAAGAAATTAAAAAAAATTATTATTTTTATATTATAAAAAATTATATTATATTTAAATAGATATTCTCCTTAACTATTTAGATTTGGATCATTTTTGGAGACGGTTCCCTTGGTTATTCACTCATAGAATTTGATACTTTTGTGCGTCATAAAATTCCACTCATTGCCTTAGTCGGAAATGATGCGGGTTGGACACAAATCGCAAGAGAACAAATTCCAGTTTTTGGCTCAAACGTTGCTTGTGATTTAGCCGTAAGTTTTTAGTTGCCTCACTTAAAAACATTTTAAAATATTTATTAAACATTTTAAAACTGTTTCGTATTTATGATCTTGAAATTTTTTTGCAATTCCCAATATTTATTTTTAATTATTGCAATTTTCAATAGGAGATAATTCTTTTCAGTGATATAAGTAATTAGTAATATCAATGCATTGTTTTTAACAGTATACTGACTATCATAAAGCAGTGGAAGGATTGGGAGCCAAGGGTATATTACTTCAGAAAGGAGATAATGTTCAAAAAATTTATGAAGAAGCACAAAAACTTGTTAAAGAGGGAAATCCTGTTCTAATTAATGCCCTTATAGGGAAGACAAAGTTCAGGGAAGGAAGTTTATCCGTTTAAAAGGAGTTGAAACTGATTTTGCAGGATTAAGTGGTGGCACATTGGGTCCATTGTAACGTGTTTGGGTTATTAAAAAACGTTATTTTTCATGTTTAAATATGTAAACTTTTTTTTTTCATGAAAAACGTGAACATGCCATTTGATTTTATGTGAAAATGAATTTTTGCTATTATTATTAATAGTTAATAAATTTGTTCATTTTTTAGATAAAATATTTTTAACTGTTTTTTAAATTTTATTTTGTATGAGATATTTAGTTGTCGTTGTATTCGGTGCACCTATTTTATAATTGTTTTTATTTGTTAAGTGAAACCAGAAAGTTGAAGTAACTGAAAGTCAGTCCAACATAATTTTTTTTATGTCAATTGTTTTCCAATTACTCAGAGCAATTGAATAATAATAAAAATTGTTTATGGTAAGCAGAAAAAGTTTGTTTTTTTTCTTTTTTTTTTTCTTCCAAACTTCAATAGCGTTTTCTTTACTTCATTTATATGTGGATTTTATTTTCCATGGTGCTATATATTTTTTTTTAATGAAAAGTATAATTTACATATATAAAATTCGCAAATTAATGAGTTTATATTTTGTTAAGATTTATTTGAAATAAAGTGTTGTTATATATTATTTGGTATTATTTTCTTTGGGGGTGGGGAGAATGGTTAGGATTTCAGCCAATTTTAATTTATTTTAATGAACATTCTAGCAAATTAATTATCATCATCATCAGACTCCTCTCAGATTGTGGGAGGAGTGCGCAAACATGCACCGAAAACAGCATATTTATGTTGAAAAGAAAAACTCGCCCATACCCTTAAGTACGAGCATGTTGCCACCAAAATCCACTAGTGCTTTACACAGCTGCAGATCGGCTGTGGTATCTCGTCAGTGTCAAGATTCATCCCCATGGCCAGGCCCAATTCTTACCCACTCTCTAAACCATGCCATTCACTCTTATGCACCATTCTTCTCGCTTTTGCTACATTCACATTTCTTTTCTGAAGACACTTTTACTGAGTACACTCTTTCTTAGATATCTCAGCCTCTCTCTTCCCAACACATTCACCACTATACAACCCTTTAACATATCGACCACCATCCATTCTTTCCAAATTACCAAACAAGTTTATTACACTTATTTATTCTCTCATTACTCCTTTCTTCACACACACAACTTCCTAATGTGTATATTCTTCATTTTATCAATTCTCTCACCTAACACGCCCCTAAGATTATCTATCTGAATAGACTGCACCTTAAATCTCTTATCTTATTCTATACCATAGTTTCACTACTATTCATTATCACCGAACCTTAGCGCACACAAGCCTTGGTCCCCTTGCATCCATCAAAGATTTAATTGCACCAGCCACATTCTTACCACTCCACTTTCCTACTACACTCAGCATCATCCGTTCCCTTTTCATCCAAATATATAAACTAAATATTTAAACTGATATTTGTGTGTGTTCCAGTTGCTCACTATCCAACATGATTGCACACTGCCGATGGACTTTACTCACCTACCACCATTACCTTCAAACCCCTCCTTTTGCACACCTTGCCAAACCTCTACCAATTTTTCTCGAACTTACTTCAGGTTCATCACACAAAATTAAATCATTTGTGCACAATAAGCAAGGGACCCTCCACTCTCTCCTATTCTCCATCAGTCTAACATTCTCCCCTCCCACCCTTGACTTAAATTCTTCCATTACCCCATCCATTTACAAATTAAATAGCCATGGAGACATAACACATCCCTCCCTCCCTTCGCTATTAATATTAAACCATTCAGTCTCTGCAATATCCCTTTATTTTTAACAGCAGTAATATTGAGTAGTAGTCGATCAATGATGTAAATATTGAAAGTTAGGCAGCTCTTATATTAATAATTTCATTAACCTTCTTACGTAAATATAACTTGTACGAAGGTTACGTTATATTTATATAATGATTTTGATAATCTAAATTAATCGTTATCGAGAAAATGTTAACGAAATTTACTACTTTAACTACTCGGATGCAGTTGTTCAACATTTTAATGATGGTCCGTCGTCCAAAATCTTTAACACACTCTTGTGCTTTATGTCTTATTTTATTATTTCTACATACGGTTTTTGCCAAGCTGGAACAGTACTAGAGTATTTTGTCAAATGTGACTATAAATACAGACTTAAGTACTTTCAAAACCAGTAAGTAAGTTTTGTCACTTGATACATTCAAAGTACTTAGGTGCATAAACTTCACAGGTCCTGAATCCGTAAAAATTTTTTAATTTGTTCCATTTACGTGTTGCAACGTAACATAGAACATGTAGCCATTGCTGACAAATATCATTATAAATATGAATATAATCATTGTTGTATATATAATATAATATATATATATATACCGAATATATATATATATATATATATAATATATATATTATATAATAATATATTAATATATATGATATATATATATATATATATTTCATATATATACTATATATATACTAATATATATATATTCGGTATTGGGGTTGGTTGCCTACTACCATCTATTTCTGCCAGGAATGCTAATGCAGGCCTCGGGGAAGGTCGTGATCGCCGTAAACAACCTTCAACTTCGTGCGAAATTGTATAAATCGTATGGATACATGGAATGTCAGAGGAATAAATGTTGAGGAGAAGAGGAGAGATGTGATGGATGTATTTAAGGCAAATTTGATTTGCCGCTGTGACTGAAACAAAGATGAAAGAAAAGGTGAAAATTGAGGTGTGTGATGTGAAATGTGTGCGTGTGGTGTGAAGAGAATGCATGAGAGGAAGAGAAGGAGTGCAAATTTTGATGAGAACCTGTGTATGAAGCATCGTAACTTTGATTGTGTGAGTCCTAGAATTTTAATGAGGTTAAAAATTTAAGTTTGAAAAGGTTCAGGGTATGTGTGGTTGTGACGTATGGTCCATCTGAGGGAAACGTTGAAGAGAGTACGATTTTGGATAATCTGAATGATTTCTGATGGGTGAGTAGGAGCTTCAGCATTGATAGTTTTTGGGGCACCTGAATGTTGGATAGGCTGATCAAAAAAAAGGGATGGTTATAACATGTAGGTTTTGGGGCGGGAGGAAAATGAGGAAATGGTAGGAAGGTGACTTATTTCATAGTGAAGAGAGGTATGTGTTAAGTAATACTTTCTTTAAACACAAGGGTATCCATAAGTAAGCTATGGTTGATGACTTCAGAGTTGGTAAACAAGTGAGGAGTATGATTTATAGAGGTTGGTGAAAGAAGGAGATCTTGAAGTATGTGTTGGATGTTAAATCAATTAGGGTTATGGATGTGGATATCGGATCATTATGTTGTTTCTATGTAAAATTAAGTTAGTGGGGCTGGATGAGAGAAGGAAGAAAAAAAGAGTAGGAAAATTAAGAGTGAGAAGTAGTGGTGTCTCTCGAGAACGTGATGGTCTTCAATGTCGTGCAAAAGTTTTTTGACAGCAGCTCCACCGTCATCGGTGAGTGTGGAACAAGTGGATTATGACAAATCTGGGGGCAAATGAAGGAACAATTGTTAGTAGTCAAAGGAAAGGTGGCGAGAATTGGATGGCTAAAGTAGAAGTAAGAATGTTAAACAGCGAATGTGAATATGAAGAGGTGATAAAGCGTAAAAGTGTAAAAAAGAAGTGGTTGAATGTACTAAAGCAATGATGAAATTCAAAAGAAAAGATTCTTGGAATTATATAGAGGAAAAAAAGAAATAATAAAAGGTGCTATACGTAGGAGAAACAAGAGGTAAATGAACAGTTGAACAGTTTGGAAGGAGGAATACAAGGAAATAGGACAGCTCCCTATCATGGAAGGAGAAAGCGACGAAAAATTAAGAATAAAATAAGAATTCTTCTAAATTCAGGTTAACAGAAATTTTTGCTAAACTGAATGAAGTTGACATGTGAGGGGAGTGTGAAAGAACACTTCTAAAATCTGCACACATATTAACAGTAATGATGAGGTGATATGGAATGTGTGCGGGTTTGATGGTGCAAGAAGGTAGGTATTTTGGGATGAGGTATTAGTAAGGGAAGGAGGTAATTGGTAGGTGAGAAAGTTGAAGAATGGTAAATCTGCAGGTATAGATGAAATTACTAGTGAAATGATCAAGAGCGAGGCGAGATGGTGATTGCATTGATTTTGGAAGTTGTGTATAAAGCGTTTATGAGAGGGTATAAGTTCCAAGGATTGGAGTGAGAGCATTGCGGTAATTAGTACCTTGTATAAGGTAAGGGAGAAAAGGGGACTGTAGAAACTTATAGGGAAAAGGTTTATTGAAGTCGTTTGTAGGAAGGTATATGCTGTATTTTGGTCGAAAGAGTGCGTCGAATGACTGAGGACTGATTGGAAGAACAGGTGCGTTTTAGAGGTGTAGAGATGTGTAATCAATATCTTTGACATAAATAACTGAAATTGGAAGGAACTACTTCATATCGCGTGGAAAATATTGATACGCGATCAAATGATTTAATTTTAATCAAACTGCTTCATATAATATATTTTACATCGCATATGATATACTTTGCATCGAAACGCAATGCTATGAAAATGCTTGTGTCAAAGACTGTATCGTTTAAAATAGTTATTCATAAGACATTTTTCTTTATTTTCCTTTTTAATATTTTTCAAAAATTTTATATTTAATAAATTAGAAAGTCATATACGCTTGGTTGGTGAATAAATTTAAAGAAACAGTGTTGTTTTGTTTTTGTTTTTTTTGCATCGTAGACATGTTGCTCTCTACAAGTGTATACAAATTGTATTACGAATGGGGTTATTAACAATTAAATTGATTGTTGTTTTTTTTTTTTTTTTGGTTTTGTTGTTTTCAAAGATTAGAAGAGATGTGTGTGTGTGGGGGTGTGTGGTTGTGTTTGGTTGTATGTTGTATGAAATGTGGGAGTATGATATGGTATGTTGTAGGTGTGTGGGTTTTGCGTCGCTACCGATTTATATGCGGTTGTGATGATTTCTGTTCTGTATTGCTGGGACGTAATCTGATATGTAGTAGTTTTGTAGAGTTGTGAGTTTGATACAGTGAGAGTTTGGGTTTTGTTTTTATGGTTGTGTGATTAAGTGAGCGTGCTTTTGTAAAGTATATCGTGGATTAAGAGTAAGTATAGTTGGAGCTGAGACATTCTCCTCAGTGTGAAGTTATGTTAGAGTGTGAGAGCAGCTAGAACAGTGTCTGAGTTCTTAAATATTTAGTATATTTGGATGAAGGTATACGTGATTCATGCCAGAGTGTTGTTGTTATCGGAAGTTTGTGAATGGCATGTAAGGTGGCTGGTGCAATTATATTTTTGGTGAATGCAAAGACTAAGTCATTGAGTGTGCTAGGTCTTACATGAGGTATGTTGTTACCTGTGTATTGTATGGGTAGTGAACGTATCGGTCGTTGGTAATAGAAGTATAGATCTAAGTCAAGTGTTTCAGATGGACAATCTTAGGGTGTGCTAGTGTGAGAGAATTGATAAAGAGAGATATGTTTTTTGTACGTATTAGGAGTGGTTGTTTTTATTTGTGTTGAGAAGATATTTGTTAGAATTGAGAGAATTAAATGAAAGTATGTTTGGTTTTTTTGTTTGTTTTGTTTGGTCATTGTGTTAAAGGTTATTGAATATTAGCCTAGGTTTGGTTAAGCGTATGTATATTGTTGAGTATGCTGGAAATCAACTCGGCTGGGAGACCGAAGAGAAAGTGGATTGAGTCGTGAACGAATGTCTGAAGGAGAGAATGTGAGTTTGCAGAGGCGAGAAAAAAAGTGCATAATAAGAGAGAATTGCGGGGTTTTGTATGGTGCATGGTTGTGGCCCACCTGGCCAGGGATGAACCCTTACATTGACGATTTGTCCCTATAGTGAGGGTCCGTCGCGTGTACTCCATGTGCTCTAGTGGTGTGTTTTCATGCTCTCTGTGACGACTCTCACTTAATTAATGTACAAGGTTGCGGGTAAGGCTGGGCTTTCTTTTCGACGTTTGTCAAGTTCTATTCTTCTACTGCTGTTCTTTTCCGATCTATGTACCAGCACTACCCCTAATCTGGTGGCCACAAGCAGAGAAGTGAAAGAAGAAGAAAGAAAGATATAATAATATTATTATTATATATTATATATATATATTATATATATTATTATATAGTTATACCTCTACTATATATATAAATATATATTATATTATAGAGTATTAATATATATATATATATATATATATTATTTATTATTATATTATATGTATATATTAATATATAATATATATATATATATATATTATTATTTATATACGTATATTATTATTTTAGAAGAATGATAAAATGAGGATTGAACTTATTAGAGAGATGTGTGGTGTGAAGAAAGTAAAATGAGAGAATAAATGAAAGATTGTTGAGATGGTTGGTCATGTGGAAAGGTATGAATGATACGGTTTGGTCAAGCGGAGATAGTTGAGGTGTGTGCGCGAACCGACCGCTAGGGAGACCGAAGAGAAGTGTATTATCGGTTGACACACGAATTGTCTGAAGAGAGATAATGTGATGTATTGGCAGAGCGAGAATAAAGTGCATGATAGGATGAGAATGGCGTGTGGTTTTGTATGGGGCTATGGTGTGGCCCAGTCCTGGCAAGAGTAACCCTTACATTGACGATTACCATAGTGAGGGTCCGTCGCCGTCCCATGAAGCCCTAGGGTGGTGTCTGTGACGAGTTCACTAATTAATGGTACAGAGGGCTGTAAAGCTGGGCTTTCTTTTCGACATTTGTCATACTCTCCTACTGCTTTTTCTTTTCGATGCTTGTAGCGCTCCTTACTCCCAATCTTGGGAAAAAAAATGTGGATAAAGAAAGAAAGAAAGATATATATGTTATTACGTTATTATGTGTTATGTTCAACATATAATTACATATGTACGTCACTGTGCGTGTTTGATCGTGATAATGCAGCTAAGACGAAGCGCAAGCTATAGACAAGCATGGTACGCCGTACGCGTTTGATCATGTTTAATACAATCATACACGAAGATAGAATTCAACATTCTGTTAATCTACTTGTAAAAAAACAAACTGGCAAATCTAAATCGAAGGCAGTAAAGTATTGTGGCCCCCTCGTCAAAGCCGTCTTTCAAGGTTTTCAGAAAAGATTGAAACTTTCCTCAATTTGGAAATGAACAAGTATTGCACGAGGCGAAAATTGCAAGCGTCACTCACCCATATTTCAAATTAGGTGGGTCACAATCAATACAAGATGGAACCATGAAGAAAAAGAGATCATGAAGAAGATACTCCTACGCGCTGCCACCGATTTGTCAACCCTCCTAGACTCTTCAGTGAGCGAAACTGCCTCTAGTAGTGAAAAAGAGGACTATTTCGATTTTGGAAAAAATATTGCTATTCAGCCAGGATATGTTTTGTCAGTAGGCATGCAAGTTTTAGAATATCTGAAAGATACAGATCGAAACTTGAAGAGCCTCAACAGGCACCCATTTATAAAAAAAATTATTTATGCGGTACAACACAACGATTCCATCATCTGCGCCTGTTGAGAGACTATTCTCTTTTGCAGGGATGACTTTAACACCAAGAAGATCATCCCTCTCTGACAAGACTTTTGAAAGATTGGTCTTGCTCCGGGCGATTAACAAATTAGCTTTTAAGTGCTATGGTGGTAGTCTGGTAGATTGTTACTACCCTGGTCTTCCCAGTACCCTCGATGTGTTTAACCGCATGTAATGTTTATGTTTTCAGGTAACAGGAAAATGCACTAAACTTTTCATTTTCTATTTTATTTGGCCTTTAAGTCTCAACCGCCGTGCGCGTCAAATTTGTGCCATTGGGAATTTTTCGTTTTTCGTCATTAGCAAGTACAGTATAAATGTTCCCAAATTGCCTATGAACGATGAGACTATGAGGTGGTAGCCAAATAGTTATTTTATCACAAAAACCAAATAAGACCAAAATTAAATCACAAAATTAGTTCATAAAAAATAATGTATTTAAAAATGTATTCAAGTTAATTGACAAGTACCTAGTACTTAAGTACATTTGATAAAAAGTTCTTAGTTCTTAAGAACTTTTAACCCATGTACTTCCTGCCTTGTACTTAAGTACTTTCAAAGTACTTAATGCCCAGCTCTGGGTTTTTGATATTGATTAAATTAATTAACTGGATCAATTAAATTAGATAACCAATAATATTCTACACTTCGTTTACACCGTTAGCTGTTGCTCTTGTTACCACATTCCAAGAATTTCCCACGAAAATCCGTATTTTCGCTGCACTATCAGAAAATCCCAATTAACTGGGATTTATGCCCGATTTTTAATGGAACACAACCCTTGACAAGAAACTAAAGAAATTCAATGGATTTTCAAAAAACTTTGCTGTAGTGCTGTAGCAAAATATAAATCAAGATTTTCGTTAAATTCTGTTTCAGCATAAAATCTTAAATGACGAGTAGCATGCAAGGAAGGAACAAACTGTATTAGTAATAATGACAGTTAATCTTTTAATAATATAATATAATATAATATATATATATATTATATATATATATATATATAATAAATATATATATATATATATATATATAAAATAATATATATATATTATATATATATATATTTATATATATATATAATATATATATATATTATAAATATATATATATAATATATTAATATATTATAGGTTCTTTTCCGTTACAGCCCCCACATCGAAATATCGATTATTTTAATAACTCATTCATCCTTATTTTTTATTAATTAAATATAATAATTTTTTTTAATAAAAATGTTTTTTTTTTTTTTTTTTTTTTTTTTTTTTTTTTCTCTTTTCATAACAGATACTTTTATACTGATGATTTTATTTCAAAACAAAATTTAGGATTTCGTGACACATTTTTAATAAAAAATATTGAAACTCTAAAATTACGGTTTTTTCTTAAAATTTCACATTATAATTTAGACTATTAAAAGTACGTTTTTTCTTAAATTGTCAACATTTGAAATTAGTTAGGTTAGGTTTTTTGGTTTTGTACTAGGTTTAGGTACAGAAAATTTTTATTTGCGTTAAAGTTACACCTAACTTAACCTAACTAACCTAAAACAAAAAGTAAAGAATAACTGAAACCATTAGGGATTTACAAAATTTCTGCATGATTCACACTTAAATTGTTACAATCCACTTTTTAATTTTTGAATATCATTATAGCTCCCCAGCAATGAGAACAGACGCAAGCTTAGTTATTAAACAGTTTAGTAAATTTGTTTTCGAAAATAAAATTTTATAAAATAATAAATATAAAAAAGACAAAAAACAATAAAGAAAATGAAACATAAAAT